>JANHFK010004507.1:146670-162952 GCA_036250565.1 Sibynophis collaris
GATGCGTGCATGCACGCTGCAGCTGAGCTAGGGCAAAGCTCGTGTGCCCACTGATATGGCTCTGCGTGCCACCTGTGCCACCTGTGCCATAGGTTCGCCATCACTGCCCTATAAGTTATTTTAACCTGTTGGTTTTTGGCTGCAATAAAGCATCCTTATATATTAATTACAATTTTACCAAATGAAAGAAGCAATAATAAGGGAATGAGATGACACTGCATTTATTTTATTTAGCATAAGCAGTTTAAAAGAGTTAATCCTACTAAAATGGTATCTACAGTCTCCTATTAAGCCAAGAAGATGTAGGTGAGGTTTTCCAGAACTAAGCTGCAGATTTTTCAATGCAGCATGGAGTAGTAGTAATGAGGTATATGTATTGCCCTGACATCTGCTTGGTGATTAATTCTGCTAAACATGATCCTCCAGGAAAGATTTACAAGAGCCTTCTTAATCACCAAGAAGCTAGCATAGTTACCATGACAAAATCTTCTTAAGTATCCTTATCCTACTTTCTTGATTGAATAACTTGTTTAGTATATTGTGGGAATGCTGTAGGTATAATGTGTCTTGATTTCAGCAAAGCATTTGAAAAAGGACATTATGACTTTCTGATTAGCAAGATAGTTTTGTGTAGGCTGCATAGCATGACAATTAACAGGATAAGTAGCTGGTTTGAAGCTGACGCTGAAAGTTCATCAGACTAATACTCATCAGGCTAGAATGAGATATTGAGTGGAGTATTTGGTTCTGGATCTTCAACATTTAATGACTTGGAGGCAATCAGAGGGAACAGGAAGAGCTGTTCAACCTGAGGAGTTCAAAAACCAGGAGGAGAGAAGAATGAATAAAGAAGCAGTGTCTTTTGAAGGATTACATGCTGAATTGTGGGTTTGCAAATATCATGTTTTGAAGAGCTGCTGATGGCAATGAGTGATGGACCTGAGAGGTGATGGATGTCTCATTCCTTTTTGAATTTAATGTAAAGCTGCCTGGTTTTAGCAAGCAACCCTCTCAGTAAGCCAACATATAAAGTATGATAGGAGTTAAACAAAAGATGTTTGAGGGGATAAAAAATGTTTCATAGAGCAAAGAGTTAATAACTGGGTTCATTAGGTTGGTTTGTTGCTTCTCTTTCTTAAGACAAGTTAAAATGTATTTTCAATAAATGCAAACTGGTTGAAGAAAAAGATAAAGGACTTGGGACATGAGTGGATATACTTCAGTTGATAAGAAAGCCAGCCAACTAGAGGAACAGGTGCAGTAGATGAGGGTACACAAATATACAGAAGAGCTCAAGGGGCTTGGTGGATACAAGGTCTGAAGGAGCATTGTTATCAATTCTTCTGGTCTAATTAAGAATAACAATTTCCCCCTCAAATATGTTCAGCTGCTATACTCAGTATTTCAATTACTCAAAGTAAGCAAAATGTTAACAAGTAACAGTTCTTGGCGATGAATGAGTGTAGGGCAAGTGGATATTTCAACCAAAACCCTGCAATTCATTCTCACCTGATGCTGACTTGGTAGGTGAATAAAAATGCCACATCTCATCTAAATATATGACTGTGCAACCAACCATAATAATAGCAGGGGTATCAGCCCCGCTGGCAAGATGTGTCACGCGCTGGCCATGCTCACCCTGTTTTAGCAAAGGGAGAAAAAGTCATGATACGTCACGTGACGATGTGATGATGTGAGTTTGACACCCCTGATAATAGTAATAATAATATCCCATGACATCCTGAATGTAAGGATATTGACTGGATATATACCCAGGTCAAGAATTGCACTCACAGTGTTTATCGGTGGTTCTTCCTTACATTGTCCTGCATGGGATTGTGTGCGATGCCAAAAGGGACCAGAATCAGTCCTGGGTCTTGTACTCAAAATTTAATGACTCATTGAATGATGATATGGAGGGAATTCTTATTACATTAGAAGATGATACAAAATTGGGTGGGGTATCTAATATAATAGGTAGCAATAAATTTGAAATTCTGAATGGGGTGGAGAAATGGTTGCAAGTAATAGAATTAAATTTAACAACTGAAATACTTCACTTAGTAAACAAAAATGAAATATACGTTACCTAACTTGGTAAAAGTAATTTCAAAGAAGACATTGGAATAGAAGCTGATTGTAAACTGAATGTGATAGCACCGTGATGCTGCTGCAAAAAGAAGGTAAATGGAAATACTCATTATAATTGAATGTTAGAAGAGAAATTTGAAAGGGAAAAAGCAGTTTGGCAGTGGAACTACAAAGCAAAATGGGCTTCTTTTTTACTGAAAATGTTCAGTGGAGCCATTTGCTTGAATTGCTTTATTTTTAATTCTTACCTGCACTAAGGAGAGGATTGGAATCTACAGTGATCCCCAACCTTTTTGAACCAGGGACCAGTTTTGTGGAAGACAATTTTTCCGCAGATTAGGGGAGAATAGTTTCGATTTTGCTCCCTCGCCCACCGCTCACTTCCAGCTGTGAGCCCCTTGTTCCTAGCAGATCCTGATCTGTGACCTGGAGGTGGGGGACTAAATGGTCCCTTTCAACTCTATGAATGTAGGACGCAGAGAGAAAGTTGAACAAATGTAAGTGACAAATTACTGGTGGGATAATTAAAAGGACTAAAAATAGAAATAAAAGTTAATAAATATAAAGTTCCATATGAAATCAAATTCCCTGGTATAGAATGAGGGCTATCTGGCTTAATAATAGCATTTATTCTAATTTCATTTAAACCTTCCCTCCCCTTAAGTATTGGGTTCATAAAGGAGAATTCAAAGAAACTGGAACAGGGTGGCAAAGATGATCCAGGCAAGGATGCATGTATTATGGAAAGAATCTGAAAGAGTTGGAGATGTTTAACCTTTGGAAGAGAATACCGATTGTACAGAAAGTGGAACTAGTAACTTCAAGTTATAAGAAGACAAGTTATAAGAAGACAAATTCAGATTGAAATAATTACCCATAAAGAGGATAGGTTCTCCTTCATCGTATGTATTTAGACATCTTCTGGGATGCTTTAATTTGGATTTTGCACAGAGCAAGGAATTGAATTGCCTAAATTCCCTTCCCCTCCCCTCCAATTTTATGATTTTGTTATTCCGTATTATAGAGAGAAGAAAGCCCCATCAAGATGCTTTCATTTGACAGCTCTGGTTAGAAGTGCAGTAGTGCTTTTGATCCTTTAACGAAATTAGCCTATCATTCCATTTTGTGGTTAAAGCCTCGAAATTGAATAATGCTGTAGCAGAGGTCAGTGCTGAATTATCTGCTTTTCCAGTAAATAACTAGAGTTGTACTCCTGGAACATCCGATATGCGGAAATTCCTACATGTGAAATCACTACTCAGTTAACCCAAGAGAATACGTATAAGTTAATCAAAACAATGATACAATCCTCAACCACAGGGGATCAGACCGATAGAATATCACTTGGGATTCCTCATAAATAAATGTGTTTTGTACTAATCCATTGTATATCATTTTGCATTATTCATGAAATGACTTTAATTCAGGTAAGAATCTACCTAGTCCTGTTTGTTCAGAAAAATCTATTTGCCCTTTCTACTTAGAAAGCATCTCTTCATAATGTGACCACTGAGGCAAAAGCCCGGTTAGTACCCTAAAACTATGTGTTCCTTCTTTTCCTTCTTAAAATCTCACAAATCCAATTGACAAAGCATATAAATGTGTTCAGTCAAGCATAGCTACAGCTTCTCTCTATTTGAAGATTGAAGAGGAAGGCCAATTGTTCCATGCATTGCTGCATGGATAGATTATTAAATCTGGTGAACCAACGCTCTACATAAGGGCCATTCTTTTCCACAGGAGAGCTATGGAGATACTTCTTTGCTATATAAACTAGGTTTCTGTGTTGGCACAGTAATAAGTAGTCCCCAACATTGTAAAACAACAGAATTGTCTGTTCTGCTTAATATAAGGACTAAAATATGTTATGTGTGTGAAAAGATTACAAATACATTTCAGAACCGAAATACTTGCAAACTCATTTATTTAGATTATTTGTACAAAGCATTCAAAAGAGTTGCTGCATAATCATAGGGCAACAGCTTGGAGCAACATCTGAAGCAGCTGTAGAACCATTGTTAGACACAGTTGCTTGAATGATTTCAGACAGGTGCCTTGCTCATGCTCCTGGGCATTATAAATCAAGCTTTTCAAGGGCTTTGCAAATGAATGCTTCAACGCTAGCTGCAATTTAGCAGGACTAACCTGAAATTAACAAACAATCAAAATGGATTTTCCCTCCACTTATTTAATGAAGAATATTTTGCAATGTTTTACATGTCCTTTGCATATGTGTTGCTAAGTTTCTGGAAGTATCTACTTCTTAGCCCTGGGGCACCTAAATACTGAAGTTTATGGACAGCTTGTGAACTTTTGAATGAACGGTTTAGTTGGCCCCTTTCAAGCAGATATTTGTGAAAGCCTAAATATGATTGTTGCATAGAGAAATACGATGGAATATTGGTCCACTATATATGAACATTTGAAAGAAAATTAAGAATTAGTTGGAAAAGCTTAAAAAGTACATAGATTGGCTTAAGCAGCCTAATGCACCAGTGTAAACTCAAATCTTGATTGGCTTAATATATTTTGAATAAGATAATATTCAAAATGCTCCAGCCTCACAGTGGAAATAAGTATCTTTTATATTGTGGGCAAGATTTAAATTCTTAATTGTTGTTTTTTCTCTACATACCGTTCATCATTTATTTTGTATTGCTATATTATAGCTCGTCTTAACTGTTGGACTCTTGGCTGTGGTGGTATATCTTTACACGGTTGTTGCATTTAATTTCTTCCGGAAATTTTATAACAAGAGTGAGGATGAGGATGAGCCAGACATGAAATGTGACGATATGATGACTGTAAGTACTAGAACAACTATGTGAATATGAAGATTAGTGTCATTAGCGAGAGAACAACAGGCAGGCCTCAATAAAAACTATACATTGGAATTATAACCCTTGATACTACAACATTTCAATTAATCAAAGTCTAATATATTTGTTAACTGAAGACAGCTACAGTATAAGGCTATACTATACAAATAACATTTTTAATTATCTAAACTTAATGCTTTCTTGAAGCCCATTCTTGATTTTTGCTATGGCCCTTAGCATGCACTGGGACTCCTGGGGACATCCTTTGGGATAGCTTAGCTCTCCTAGGTAAACCAAACAGTAAACACAACCAGATGGGGTAATTCTACTTTATTGTAAGGCTATATTAACAGAATCTTACAAGTCTGAAAACACAGATCTCCCGCAGCCACTTTTAACAGTCTGATGCATTAGGGTAGATTCTTTTTAAGTTTCTGTCCTGGTCCATTAAGCAGTTGCAGACTTCTCCTTTTTTTAATCTGATCATTCCCTAGGCAACATCTCTTTCCTTCATCCCTCCGGGTCACTTCCATGTACAATTAGAGTAGGTTCTTTCCTTCGAACAGCCCAATGGCAACCAGGCAAGGTTCATTCCAGACCTGTGTATGTGTGAGTGTTATTTTTGACCTATATATCTAAAGTACTTAAGTTAGAGTTGGTCAAAACATTTTGAAGAGTTTCATCCATATCTATAATGGCCTCTCCTCTTTGGGTCTGCGTTAAATATAATATACCCTGACATCATAACATTTTAAATCTCAGACTGCTTTGAGTGGTGCATCGTTCACCAACAGTTTAAAATTTTATGTTTCATTTTATTATTTCTTCAATGAATTTACCTTACAAAATATTTTTTCAGCTATGAATATACATAGCTATGCAAGTGGGGTAGAGTGGGAAGTTACCCATGGAATTAGAAAAGCAGAGTATGGTGAGGCTGTAGAAGACTGGGAACTAAACATATATCTTTATCACATATATCTTTGTTTGTGTAGGCAAACATGCACAGGAGTGTCCCTTTAGATTGATAATATCCTCAAGACCAGAAATATATAAGAAAACCAAAACTGCCTTCATCTATTTTTCCAGAAAAAAATAATAATGAAATTAATTAAGAATAAATGTAAATACAATATACTTTCTCAATTAAAAGCAGGCTATTAAAACATCACGTGGCAAAAGGTAGCAAGAAAGCAATTAAGACTTACTAGAGGAAATAGAACAATGTTCTCTGTTGCAGTATTTTGAAATTTTAGTCGAACCACTTGAATTTTTCATGTGCAAGTTGCATTGAAATAAATGCATGCAGATGTAAGCTAATGATACTGAATTTTATTCTTAGCATTTCTGTAACATATTTTAAATGTTGTGAGATCTATCCCAACTTCTAATATATGATATAAAAGTAATGATCTTTTTAAAATGTCTTTTAATTCAAGGTGGTTTGATTATTTCCCATAAACTGTAGTAAATTCTGCCTTTCAGTGTTACCTGTTCCATATGTATGTTGGGGTACGAGCAGGTGGAGGTATTGGAGATGAAATTGAAGACCCTGCAGGAGACCCTTATGAAATATATCGAATTGTTTTTGATATCACATTTTTCTTCTTTGTTATTGTTATCCTACTGGCCATCATTCAAGGTTTGTTATTGTTAAGATTACTGGGGTTTACTAATACTTGTATTGCAAGCCGGTGGTGAAATCCAAATTTTCTTTACTACCGGTTCTATGGGCATGGCTTGGTTGGCATGGCAGGGGAAGGATATTGCAAAATCTCCATTTCCACCCCACTCTGGGACCAGCCAGAGGTGATATTTGCCAGTTCTCCGAACTACTCAAAATTTCCACTACCGGTTCTCCAGAACCTGTCAGAACCTGCTGGATTTCAATCCTGCCGCAAGCCATTGTTATTTATCGTCCTTTTAAAAAAATCATACACATCTTATCTCCTGGCAACAATTTTCGGACTTTTAACTATATACTGTGTAAAGTACTTCCTTTTATCAGACTTTAATCTTTCTGCATTTAGGCAGAACTGGTAAACTCAAACCCTAACATAGGAAAAGGGAATTAATAATTTTCCTTACAAACATTGCCATGCCAAAAATAGATTTATGTACCTCTACAGGACTGTCATTGTTTAATTTGCTTTCTAAGCTATCATCCCTTCTGGATGGGGGAAGAATGGCTCAAGTTCCTGCTAATAATTTTACTCTATACAATATTCGATGAGTGGTCACACTTCATTTTGAGTAAGGGCATTACTACAGTAATGTAAGAAAGATCTATCTTCAATCTTCAATTATGGTTTTAGTATATGATTTCATCTTTTTTTTTCAGCTGATCAATACAATATTTGTTTAAGAGAGAGATTTATTTTCAGGAATACATCATGTTGATGGCCACTGAGAAAAAAAATGACTGAAACTTATAGATGATGAATGTCAAACAAGATGGTTGGTTTTTTTTTACAATAGCTAATGATATAATACCTTCCATAAATTGAATTGAATTTCCAGTGGCTACGTAAATAACATCCCTGAAGGGTTTTTTGGCAACAGGTCAGACAAGGTTCACCACAGCCTTCTTTGGGATGTTTAACTTCCCAATCTTTCCTGTAGCTCTAGGATTTTTATAATTATTTTTATCCAATCTTCAACCAGATTTGACCATACAAGGCCTGCAAGATTGTGCCAGCTGTCATGAAGTTTAGTGCCATATTCTCCAAAGTGGTCAATATAGAACCCCAAGGGTCGACAGGACTCTGTTTTGTTGTTATTCATAGTATCATTAATTAAAGTAATAGTAAGTTATTTTCAGGTAATTAATGTTTAAAGGTCAATGAACAATTTCAGATGTCATGAAGCAGTTGATGAGCTGAAGAATTTGGTGACCCCTAATTAAGTGAAACAAAAAAGAAAATTCTTGTGTTTTTCATTCCTCTTCACCAAAAGTTACTGATTTTGTTTGAATCTTTCTCCCTTAGATACTTCCCTTATAATCAATTTATCAGTAATGTTTATAAAGAGAGTCCCCTTATTGGCACTCTCCCCTGATCTGTATTTTCTGCATCGATATTCACATGTGATTAAAACTAGCTTAGTATGTCAACATTTCCATTTTAATGAAGTCAGTATTTTACTTACATTGTGATTTTTCTTTCTTCTTCTTATGTACTTTTAAGAAATACATTAACTGAGTAGGAAGAAAATCAATGTATCCTAAATGGTAGCGCAGGGTGTACGTACTGCAAATATGTAGCAGAGTTAAGATTTTTAGCAAGTATTTGTGTCTTTTTCTTTCTAATAATAGGTCTTATTATTGATGCCTTTGGCGAACTGAGAGATCAGCAAGAGCAGGTCAAAGAAGACATGGAGGTAAAATCTTGATTGTATTGAGTTAGTTTGTTTTCAGTAAATGAAAGAGAAAAACTTTGCACTAAACTGTCAAGAAGACTACATTAATTCTTATACTGCTAATATTTTTATTTGATTTTTTTAGACCAAATGCTTTATTTGTGGAATTGGTAATGAATATTTTGATACAACTCCACATGGTTTTGAAATGCATACTTTACAAGAGCACAATCTGGCCAACTACTTGTAAGTAAACACATGTACCGCTTTATTAATGCATGTTTCTTTAAAAATGATTCTTAGCAATGTTAATAGGGTTGTCCAGGATCATAGCACAATGGTAGGAATATCTATCCAGAAGTGAGTTCTATGAGACTTACTCCAAAATCAGTGTGTTGCATTTCTGTACTCCCAGACTCAGGACTTCGTCAGGTAATGGATGCTTTAGTGATTTCATATGGCAGCTAATGTACATTTCTTAGAATTCCACTGTGAGGAATGGGGGTACGGTGAGGGATACACAATAGAACTTATCATAGGGGAACCAACCTGAAACTATAGCCAGGATGGGTTTCAGGATCATTGCAGGAATAACCAACCAACCAACCTCATGCCTGCTTAGAATAAGCTTTGGATATGGAAGGGCTCCAGAACAGGAGTGTTCTGTCAGTCTCTAGACCAGTATTTTTCAAATTTGACAGCTTTAAGATACATGGACTTCAACTCCCAGAATTTCCCAGACATTAATCTACATAAACAGTAACGCTCATTAACATGATTGAAAAGGAGAGAAATTATCTTTGGAAAGATGAGCCACAGTATGAAGCCATCAGAGGCTTTGGCAGCAGGAAAATTAATATTGCTCCAAGGCAAATTTTGCTTCAGAACCAAATGGTATGGGGGGCCTATCATTTGATTTCCTTGAAATGTAAATGTAAAATACAAGGTACAATTTTTTATTGTTCATGAAAGAAAGAAAGAAAAAATATAGGACCGGTCACAACCAAAATAAAATATTGTGAATAACTAAACTGATAGCTGCATCCATAGCTTCATACTAATTATTTTCATTAATGGTTTTTGTACATTTGTTTTTCTTCTAATGCTTTCTTGATGAGGATGTCTACTTTTTTGGATTGGAAACTCACAAGCAGACACTTGTGCAATTTTACATACACAAAACTCTTTTTACCAATGTAAAATATTTCACTATTTAATATCAACATTCAACTCTTTTGGAGTCCTATAAAATGAATCATAAAATAAGTCTTTTTTAGCCTATTGTTTCATATTTTAAAATGGAAATAATTACTGTTTTCTTAAGAAGCAAGAACAAGATACCACCAAAAACAGTCATGTATATTTTCATATTCTTTCTCCAGATTCTTTTTGATGTATCTTATTAATAAGGATGAAACTGAGCACACTGGGCAGGTAAGACATTAATTGATTATGTAAATGAAAAGAAACAAACATTTTTGAAAACATTCATAAAATATATAATCAAAATTTTTTTAGTGATATACTAATGTCACTTTATACAATTAAATGATTACCATTCATTTTTTCCAAAAGCTAATTATTGATCATTTTGATCTATAAACATATAATATCCAAATGTTTAAATGTTCTTCCATTGAAACTCATGTACTGAATACTGAAGTTCTTCATGCCTACTTCTGAATATTTAATTTAGTGTATTATAACCATTTTTCATGACCTGTTATTATAAGATTATCATTTTGTAAAAAAAATATTCTGTCATCACATACTAAAGCAAAGTTGGCTGCCAGCCTGTATTTAAATGTGAAAAACATTTATCTGAAGTTATTACTACTTAATTGTTTGTTTAGCAAATGAAAGTAATGTTTTAATATCTTATAAAATGAAAAATATATTCCCTAAGATTAATAACTGAACTATAAATTGATCAGATAGATTCAGCAAGAGAAAGGCTGCCTTTTTATTTTCAGGAATATATTCCCACTTGATGTTTCTAATAGGGAAAATGTCTATTCAGTAATCTGAGAGAAAAATATGCCTTAAGTATGAAAAGCATTTCTTTTCTCAAATAAATCTTTTGAAAAACATGTATTTTATATTTTTAGGAGTCATATGTATGGAAAATGTACCAAGAAAGATGCTGGGATTTCTTTCCAGCTGGAGACTGCTTCCGTAAACAGTATGAAGATCAACTTGGATAAAAATACCAACAAAGAAACTACTATATTCAATGTAAACAAAAATAGAATTCTTACAAAATAATGGCATAACATAAATATTGCTTATGTTTGACCTAAGTAAATGAAGTAGTCCAGTTTTAAATTGATCTAGATTAGCTTTTTGTATGTGGCAGAAACAGGCTCTGAATTATTTGGATTTCAGTTTTGTTTGTTTTTAAGTGGGGCAGAGCAAAAAACAACATTTAAACATTTCAGTTCAGTATTTTAATTCGGGAATCATTAGTTGTTTTTTATCAGTCCTTTGTAGAAAATAATACAGTTGAAAGGGCTATATCATCGTTTTGCAACTGAAGACTCTGAATGTCAGGTGACAATAACGTAATCATGGAGTCATATGATGAACTTAATATTTCAATCAGCCTTGTTTTCCCTGTGCCATTTCTTAGTGTAACAATACAGACAGAAAGATTTTAAGTATTCAGTGCTTAAAAATTTCAAGTATTTTATTGTCTCTAAAATCTAAGTGCCTTAACTCTTTCCAGATCTAGCTATGCAAAATACTTTTTTTTTAAATGTTAGTCTTTTAGATTGACATTTTTGTTATTTGACTGTGATGCTTTTTGGTCTTACTGTATGACATGAAATTTAGTCATATACTTGTTACAAAACTGCTTACTATATGCAGCTGGTTTAAAAACCTGTCTTACAACTGAACAGAATTAAACTAGTGATTAGTTGCAATGTTAATGCGTTTTTCTTTTTCTTCAAATAACAGTATGCACTGCAATAAAGAGTTTGCAAAACAAAACTCTATGTCATATTTCATTGTGTTATTGGTGTCACACCAAGACATATTCCATAATGGTACTTGCAAATGTAATTTATTTTATTTCACAGACTCTAAATAGGCTTTTTTATATTTTTACAACTTCAAATCAATATTGTTAAATTCCTTAAGGCAATGAAATCCAGAACACTGCAAATACACAAATAGCATTTTTAAGCTTCAGGTTGAGCCAGTCACTAGATTAAATATTTGTAAACATTTTTTTACAATTAGGAATTGTCATCTTAAATTATTTTTCACATACTTGTACTACATGATAAACAAAATGTAGCTTTTAGGAGATCATACTATCTAACCAGTCCTCAAGTTCCTCTTCAGTAATATTTTTGGAGGCAGCTTCCGGAGGTTGAGATGTTGAGCAAATTTCTTCAGTTCTACCTGGTTCTAAGTGATCTGACAAAAGAAAAGAAAGATATATTAAATAATAACTCTTTTGTGGAAAAAAGGCAAGGAAAAAATGATAAACATTATGATTGTCAGCTATGAAACAGTGCTTTTATTATTTCATCTTAGTTTTCAAATCATTTAGGAAAATACAAAAATACAATCTGGAGACCAAACATTTGTTATTTACCAAGTTATAGCATGTAGAAGCTTCACTTGGACAACACAAACTCAGTTAATCTACCCTTTCCTGTAATCAGAGGTGCCTTCCAGTGTTCCTGTTTCAGGAACTGCCTTGCCATTGGCTGGATCCTTCCTACAATTAGCCCCAATGACTTCTAGAATTATTCCTCCGTAGGAATAATTGATAAAACTGGAAAGTTTACCAGAAACCTAATTGGCTTGCAGTGTTGCTAATCAATCTAGCTGACTGTGCGATGAACCGTAATAATACTGCTTGAAAACCCAGACAAAAGGAGAGAATGCAAATTAATCTTAAATGAAAAATTCAAAGCTGGAGAATTTCAAGGATATTACTGACAATGTTCTGTTGCTCCTAGAAATGATTGAGGATTTTATTTATTTATTTAAATTTTCAAAATGTCCGAGTTGAGGCTCTTTGGACATTTTACAATAAAACATGAACATAGGAAAAATATGTATGCATATTCAGAAAGCTGGAGCAAACATACAGCTTTGACTTTTTTTCAACATTAGCAACAGCATGGTAAACAAAACTATGTGTGAAATAGCCTTAGCAAGATTTCATACTGTAGCTATTAGTGAAAGTGCCGACACAGCTATTGGTAATTAGATGATATTCAACTTTCAGTTTAGACACTTATAGTCTGTAGATGATCAAAACTTGCTTGGTGGAATAATATATCCGCAAAGCTGTAATGTTATTGCAACAGTTTTTGCAATCAGAGTATTAAAAAAATGCAAGCTTGATTGTATCACTCTCTCTGTATGATGCTGAGCAAACTCAGTGATATAGCAACACAACTAAATCCAGGAACATTATACTTGTATCCTGAAGACTTAAGGATGTATGGAAAGAGGTAAAACTGATAAAACTCATTGATGCTCTAAGAACTACTTGCACTGTTTTCTATTGATTTTGTGTATGCACATATGCACCTGCGCACACCCACAAAGTGATTTCCTGAAGTGAATGTTTCTGAATATGAATCAATGATTTTCAGATCTAAATTTTATTTTGCAAAATAAGGTAACAATGCAACAATCCATAACAATTCAATTTCTAACAACTGCTACACAAAAGTAAAAAGTTCCAAGTCCTGGTGTTTGCTACTGCTGCTTTATTATTATGTTGTATTCATTAACACAGCCTGACACTTCTTGAAACATATCTTCTGGCTCACAGTAAATTAAATCATAGGGCAATATTTTGGTGATTCATTTTCATTGAGTGAAAAAGTTAAGATTCTTTTATATATGAACTTGCAAGAAAATAATCAAATGGATACTAATGCCATAATTACTTTTATAAATATTCAGTGTGCTCAACTGTCAGTTTTCAGAGAAACTGAACTCCAAAATTGGTCTGTGTTTGACTATACAGAAACAGAACAGTATAATTTCAGCTGTGGCATTAAGCAGATCAATTTCTTATGTTCCAAATACAAAGACTTTCTTACCGAAAATACTGTTACAGTCAGTCAGTACCTTGATTTAAAATTTTAGAGTAGGTAAAAATAATCAGAAACAAATTAGTCTCAGGTTGTCTGGATTTGGTTTTGTATATCAGAACCAAGTGTCTCATAATTTAGCATAATTGGTGGGATATTCCTAGCATCCAGGGCAGACTGGATGCTGGATGGATAAGAGTGATTTCAATTTAATGCATGCTTTAGAAAACAAATTATGGAATAGTTTACAATTCATTTATTTGGTTATACTTAACCAGGACTGAAATCCAGCAGGCTCTGGAGAACCCGTAGCGGAAATTTTGAGTAGTTCGAACAACCAATACATATCACCTCTGGCTGGCCCCAGAGTGGGATGGGAATGGAGATTTTGCAATATCCTTCCCCCACGAATGGGGAGGGAATGGTGATTTTGCGGTATCCTTCCCCTGCTCCGCCCACCAAGCCATGCCCTGCCCACCAAGCCCCGGTAGTAAATTTTTTTGGATTTCAGCACTTTCTCTGTAAGAGTTATCGAACTGATGGAATCATCAGGCTGGGTAAAGGCCAAAAATTGCAGGAAAAATAATGATGTTCAACATTTTTCTCTGAAATCTCTGGGGAATTCTGGAAATTGAAGTTCATACATCTAACATTGCTAAGCTTGAGAAACAGCACACTAGCCTCAGGCCCACTAAATAGGTAGCCAAGAATGCACGTAGTATACCTTTCTTTAGTTTCATGTGCATTTATTTATTCATATTGTAAAATTATTTTCATCATAAATTAAATATTTTAGCAATCTCTACTATTTGCATTATGCTTGGTTGTACTCACCCAATAGTGCATATCTTTGAACTCTGGTTTACAAAATGTCACTAAAATGTGTTGCAGACACAGACTATCCAATAGGAAAGGCAACACTGTCCTCAAAGTATCTGTTTGGCTGCTGTAATTTGTTAAATGCTGGACTTAATTTAATTTTGCCCTGACCTATAATGTTAGTTAGGTTTTACCCTAGCCCAGCGCTATCAAACTCCCAGCCCATGGGCCAGACATGTCACACGCTGGACACGCCCACACCCAGTTTAGCAAGGGGGAAAAAGTCCCGATACATCACATGATGCCGCCATGATAATGTGTTTGACACCCCTGCCCTTGCCTGTAATGTTTTTAGGTTAAAAGAATAGAGATCAGAAAAACATTCCATTAACTGCAATTGCCAGACTTATCTTTCATGAGGATTATTATACTGTTTTATCATCAAGAAATTTTAAAGATCACCAGGTAAGCCAGAGTCATCCTCATAACCTACTTGATTGATATATACCATTGTTTTTGATTCCTAAAGACCATATAGATAGATCTCCAGATCCATTTATGTATAATTGAGATATGTTGCCAAATCCCTTCCCTGATTTATATAAAATTTGGCATCTTCAATCTGTCTAAAAATTTTAGTTTTCCTATAATTTTTATTCCATTTTACTGAAAAGCAAGTTTCTATTTGTACTTTTCCTATAAAGCATTATGGGAGATTGAAACTTTCTTTATCTTAATCTTATTCTAGATCTGGGCATCAATCCAGATTTAAGTGATTCAGACCAGATCAGACTCTTGCAAGAATTTCAAATTGAGTTTAGAGTTATGTATGTATGTATGTATGTATGTATGTATGTATGTATGTATGTATGTATGTATGTATGTGTTTGTTTGTTTGTTTTTGCATGCCCAGATGCCAATATAAAACATTTACAAATAATTTAGAATGTGTGAATGGACTAGAATATTTAGCTTAAAAATACAATGTGAAATTGGAAAATAGTTTACCATATCATCCTAAACTCACTTTTAAAGAAAAAAAAAACAGTAAATATCTTTTACAAATTATATGTATTGATTTTGTTGTGTGTTTCTTCTTTAACATGAAACTTAAAAATAGTTTCGAAATTTATTCTGGTTAGATTTGCCAGTATATGTCTAGATAAAAAGGTATAAAATTAGTGAGTGGGGTATAAAACCCACTCTATATCCTAATTTTTTCCAATAATATAATTTGATAAACTTCCCTGTACAGATCTTAAAATATGGAAGGCTTCAAAAATATGTTCCAGTGAAGAAATATGTTTAACTGTTCAGCTTAAGCACACACAGGAGCCAGCTCACAATGGAATTTAAATTGTGGTGGCATGAAAACCTTTCTGTTTTAAATTTATTCAGTTTTCCACTCCTCTTATTAATGTAAGCTATGTAATTTATACAACAATACAACAATTACAGCAGCAATGAACATTCCACTCTAAAACCTAAAAGACCAGATTGAAGACAGATCATTGTAGAGAAAATCTTAGCTATGTGGTTGCTAAGAGTTGAGTCCCAACTTGACAGCATCTAACAATACTAATCAGTGCACAAGGGAACAACAGATTCTCATGTAACTGGATAGAAGGACTAAATAATCTTTCCCAAGAAGAGGATTCAGAAAACAGGCACAACAGAGGATGGTTAGAGATAATTTCTGAGACAGTGATGGACTGTAGCAAAATGATTTGTGACAAGAATGCTGGGGGAAATATAACCTCAGCCAAGGAATATACTATAACACCTGGTGCTCACTCAGCACTAGAAAAAGCAAGCTCATCCACCTGATACACTAATGTGGTTCTCGTTGGTATCCATCTGCATAGCCCTAACCTGAATGTTTCATTGCTTCATTCTTTTTTTTTTTCAATAACAAGTTTTTTATTTTTATAAAAAATATAACAGTAACAATATTCAATATACATTATTTTCCAAAACCTAATACAAAAAAAAAACTTTTTACCATTGTATATTTCTATATATCTCTATAACCCTATATCCCCCCCTCCCCCCACCCCGGCTTCCCGGATCACCCACAGGGTATTAAAAACCATAGAAAATCTTAATCTATCCTAACTAATATTTGTAAAA
>JANHFK010004507.1:207511-217733 GCA_036250565.1 Sibynophis collaris
ACGACTGTAAATTACTTTCATTTACAGTCTGCAAGACTTGATAAACAGCCTTTCAGAGGAAGGTTATAAACACCCACCTATCCCACGTGGAATGCTGCCAGAGAGCTAATTTCCAGACGCAGGGCAAGGCCAAACTTGGCACAGAGTCACAAACAGAAATTTAAAATTTTGGACATTTGAAATAATTGCTTACTGCAAACGTTCATGTCCTGTTCGCTCTTCTTTTATATTTTATGGGAGGGGCCAATCATCTCCAAGCCTTACTCCCAAGTCGACCCTGTTTTCTTAATTGTTCATGTCTCCTGGCAGCTCTGCGCATGCGCACACTGGGAACAGGCTCATGCTGTTCTTCTGCCTCACTGATGTCAGACTCCGGAGACTCTGGAGGCAGTAAAGAACTACAAGATGGCTATGGCTCCCTCTCTGCCTCTGACTCAGAGCCATTGTCCTAGCCTTCCCCAGACCCCAGGACTGGCCCAGTTCCCCCCCAACCTCCTCTCTGTCTGAATCTGGTGGGCCACAACAGGTATCCCATAGAGCAGGGGCCATGAACTGGACTCTCATTCCCTATCAGTTCCAATTGGAGGAAGGAGCTAAATCAGTGCAAGATTGTGCCACCAACCCCCAGGTCCCCAGAGTTGACTCAAAGCGATACTATGGGAAATCAGAAAAAATAAATAATTTCATAGTGAGGCATATATAACCCCATTCTTTTAATGGTGTGAAATTCCAGGGCTGTACTTTAATGTATTACTTATAGAGACTAAATGAAATTGTATTATTCTTTTGCAACCTTATGTAGATTATTATCCAGATGAGCTAGTTCTATTTTATGCAAGGCTACATTAACAAAATCTTGTAAGTCTGAAGACAAATCTTCAACCGTCACTTTTAAAGCCCGAGATGCCAAGGAGAGTTCCTTATCAGCCTCTTTCTCTGCCAATTATACAGCTATAGCCTATTCCCTCTTCTTTGATTGTTCGCTAGGCAGCATGTCTTCACCCCATTCCTCAGTCTTTCTCATATACCATTACACATTTAAAGAAGCACATTGCTTTCCACATCTTTCAGATTCCTACCTTCAACTTTGGGGATTTCTAAATCTGTTGTTGCTGTTAGCTGGGGGATTAGTTCCAAGAATAGTCAAATGGAATCTGATACCTGATGTGAGAAATTTGCTGCTGACTCTTCTACATCTCTCCTCTCAAATGTCACCCCAGCTACCCATCCATAAGACAGCCACTCCATCTGCAAGTATGACAATCGCAAGACTGTCATTACAGGACCATTTACAGGCAAACCCTACAGACATTTCAACTAGGCTACCTTGCTCTGAGGACTCCTTAAAGGGAAGCATATTGATCTGGGACACACCAAAAAATTGTGTTGTTTCTTTTACTACAGGTGTCTAAGCCTCAGTTTGAGTGATTCTGTGAACAAGGTATCAGCATAAACAGTCAAATTAGGCAGCTGTTTTGCTTCCAGAAACTCCAGAATAAGGCCAACATACAGTTCCAGAAACCATGCTAACTGCTTCTGATTGGGCTCAGTAAGTTGCCACTCCTGGAGAAGAAATGGAAGGAAAATAGTGAGGCCTTGGCCCTAATCTACAACTCCGCAGCTGGTTCATTGCGCCTAATAATGTTAGCCCTAATTAGATCTAACAACAAAATATCAAATAATCAACCTGGGCCATTAACCTATGAAATGATCAGCTAGGGGAAACTATCAACACACCATTAGCTAGTGATCATATTAAATAAACAACTGTGCCTAAATATCTATAATTTTACCTGCTTTTTGCTGAAAATGTCTGATAGAACATCTCAGCTGTGAAATCCAATGTTTATGAGCATGTCCTATTGAAAGCAATTCCATGGTGAAGCCTGGGAAAACTTTTAATTAATGTGGATTTGCTGACAGAACTTCAGTGGGTATTTTGCTTTAGATTAGTAAAAAGTGGAAAGTCAAATAGCACAAGGTATCTATCTATAATTTTATTGCAACCACAGTATCGAGTTACATTTGACAACCCAGAGAGACACAGCTCAATGATAGATACATTAATGGCAGTCATTTAGGTTAGATGACAAAAGGCAGCAAATCCAACTGCTACTATATTTACCAGTTTTGAAAAAATTAGCATCGTTCTTCCGTAAGGGCATGTTCTCCCACTATTATTCTTCATTCTTTTCTCAGTTTCACATCATAAGTATATCTGGGGGAGGAGGTAGAGAGTACCAGTTGCCATAGCACAGCACTGAATTTTTTTCAGTTAAGAAAATTAGCTGTTCTAAAAAAGGCACAGAAGAAGCTAAGATGGGCTCCATTATGAATTCTTATTACCAATACCATCCCGTACCAAAATGTAGAATTGGTCCAGTACAAGAAGCTAAAATTTTGGTTCTCTTGATATTGCTCTCTTGACCCAATGGTGCAGTCGAAAAAGGATATAACTCAAAAATTAAATCTGAAACATGTATTAAATGACAAATAATTAAATCATGCAGATTCAGGATTGAGCTATATAAAATAGAAAAGTTGATACATGTAATGATCAAGAAAAACAATAAATTAATATGAGAGTCAAAATAGTACAATTCAGATATAAATACAATAATCATTATTCAAGAATTGTAAATTACAATAGGTTCGGATTTATTTATCAATTCTTACTGATAAATGTGCATTAGGCTTAACAAGCTCAGTAAAATGAATAGCACATACATGTGAAGTAGTTTTGCTTTTTTTTTTTCATTTTCTCAAACTGCCAAACCTTTCTATTTTGTAATGTTTTTCCTTCATTCTGCCTGTCACACCAAAATGCAGTTATTATTTCTGAAATGACAGTACAATGGGAACTGAAACTTGTAAAAGCCCCATTCATTGTTTGGGAATTGGCACAATCGTAAGAATTTCCAGGGAATACTCCAGACTTGTAGAACTATTACTTAAAAATAATAGTCGACTCTGTAACTTATTATTTAACGGTACTTGCTGAGGGACATGAATGAGAGGTTAATGTTGTGTCTGCTCTCTACTTGTGAGTATTCCATTGGCATCAAGCTAGTTACTGTGGCAACAGAGTGCTAGTAGCAGTATGCCAAATGTTTCAAGCTTGAAATAGCTAACCTTAGACTTTACAACCTCAGGATAAAACACCTGTACACTGAGAGTTGTATCATTACTTCAGGAAAAAAATAACACGTGTATTCTACTGACCTAAAGACAAAAATAAAGCTGAATGAATGGCTTGCTTTTTAAATTGCAACTGGATTGGTAGGATTTCATTCATTTGTCAAATATTAGCCAATAAAATAGCAGACACGAGTTTCCACACATGCAGTGCACATATCACAAGTGTTCCTAGTGCTGCTGATTAGCAACACTTTAGATTGATAGTGCTAAATGTAAAAACTAAACAAACGTGCTTTCTTTGGTATGTTGAGCTTTGATTGGTTGACATTTTGAAATGCAAAAGTGTTGATGTTACTGCTACTCGTGCTTTATTTTGGAAGCACTTAATTCAGTGCCAAACATGGGCTGATTTCTGGCAGCTGTTGCAGGGCAAGTTGATCATGCAGAAAAATGTGCCATCCACTCAGGCATAGGAAGGCATTAGAAAAAAAGCCTCCTATATAGCCATGATGAGTGGTTTTGGATATTTTTATTTTTCACTCTTATGCATCATTCAGTGATTACTTATTACCATTGCTTCTTCATGAGCTTAACGTGGATGTTGTACTACAAAAAGTGTTCTTCTGAAATGGGCATTTTAAATAGAATAAATTGATGGATTTAATAGACTTTGATTTAGTAGACTTCAGATTCAACAGACAATTTGCTCCATTCAGAAGGTCATCGGAGTTGGTATCATCTGGTGTCCAGGCTGCTATTTACGGTATCTCTGTGGATCTTTGTTGTCTCTGGAAACTATTATGGCTTCTGCATTAGCCTGGTCTTAGAATGTTGGGCAATCTTTGTTTTAAGTCTTTTCAGACTCTGATCCACACCACCTACTTCTTTCCTCGTCTGCTACTTGCCCTTGATCCATCTATTTGTAGTTGTCCAATTGGTTTTGATGGCAGAAGTAGTCGGTTCTACTTACCTTTGCTATTGCCTTGCAATGGCGGTGTGCACGGATCTTCTTCTTCTTCTTCTTCTTCTTCTTCTTCTTCTTCTTCTTCTTCTTCTCATGCACAGAGTGTCCGTGATGACATCCGGGCGGGTGGGCAGAGTCTCGCCGCTGCCATTACTACTGGTTCTGAGAACCAGACACAATGGGTAGGAACCCACTACTGACCTGAATCTTTATAGCTTGGGCAGCTTGTTAATCCTCAAGTGAGGTTTACATTTCTTTTGAAGGTAGGGAAAAGTTCTCAGATTTGTTATTTATTTATTTATTTATTTATTTTATTAAATTTATACCCCGCCCTTCTCCCTTGCGGGACTCAGGGCGGCTGGATGGATAAATGTCTTTGCAGAACCCCTTCTTTTCTAATCCATTACGTTGAGGATTAACATGAAACAAAATGATTTTTCTTATGTTCTTAGGCAGGACAAAGTTTGCCAGCACAACTAATCTTCACTGTACTGTATCTCAGAGTTGGAACTCTCCACCTTCAAGAAAAAAGAGGCATGATTTTTAATGTTCACTTATTTTCTATGGGGTCCTTGGTGCGCCCTGAGTTTGGTTATTTTCCTGCAAACTGATGATGTTAGCTAGTTTGGTAATGAAACATCTGCAAGAAAACAGAGATCACCAAAGCACCCACAATTCAACCCTGAGATACAAATATTCCTTTCTGTCTGTACTTATTTTCTATTCCATGTCCCTTATTGACCTGGCACTATACACACCAGCAATAAATCAGCATTCAGCAATAAATCCTGAACATATAAAGCAAAAAATCCATTCTGTATCTTAAGTGCAATCAACTTGAATAATGATACGTAACTGAAAACCATAATTACCACATACGTGATGAATAGCTTTATATGAAGTGCCTGTTTAAGATTTTACTGTAAACTCGAACATTGACTACAATAGTCCCTGTCCTATTTAAATTAAAAACTTTTGATGGAGTTTTCTCTTTTCTTAATTTCAAAAGTCATCTCATTTCAATTATATGTCTTATATACATTTAATAATTTAAAACATTCGGGTTAGATTTTCATAGATGAATGTTATTAAATTACATTTATTCTACCAATTTTTATATTGATGTGTAAATTCCTCTATAGTAATTGCTAGATCTCTCATCTGAAATATTTGGTCTTCATTTCATTATCTCATTTCTTTCAAAATTAAATAACGAAAAAGCAGAGTGATGTTCAAAGGTTACAAAGATGAAGAGGAGGTTGGCAAAAGGGAAATAGTGTGAAAGTAGAATGAATAATTAATGTGAAGTCTAGCATGAATGAGAGGACAAGTGGTAGTAAAACAATCAAGCAACTGACACTAGAGGAGTCCTACTGAAAACTATGCTTGGTTCTTAATCATAGTTGCTTAGGCAGGCACAGGTCACAACAATGTGTTCAGCACAACTTCAGAATTCATACTGAATAATTTATCATATTTGCTCTTTCAACAGTAATAAGAACAAGTTGTGCTACACATAGTCTATTATACTCATTAAGGAAAAGTAAAATTCCCTTGTTCCAGACTGAAGCATTCAGATTCAATTTTAGCAGATGTGACAGCAAAGGGGAACTGCAACATTTGCATATATATCAATACAAATAGATAGAAAATGTGCCTTTAAAATGTATAATAACAAAGGATCATATTGTAGAACAATGTGAAAATGCTTGACTAATAAAGTCTAATTAGCATATTAATTCATCATTTAAATTTAATTATGCTCACTGCTCATTTTATTTATTTTAAAAACAAAATGAAATGAATTGTAAACAGCCTCCCATATAAATGAATTAAGCATATTAAAACATCTAGTCCAGATTGTCTGTCATTATTATACTAACAACAAAATCCTATCATGTCTATTCAAAAGATGCTCCCAGGAATTCATCTGGGCTTACTCGTAATAAAGAATTATAAACATTTAAGAGAAAAGAAATGTCCTAATATCACATTTCTCAGTCACCCTTACCTTCTATATTATTGTCTATTGGAGGGTACTATGGATGGTGTATGTCTCTGTTTCAATAGACATTTAGGAAAGGTATTTAAGATGTTCTTATTGTGGAAGTGTGTGTTTGGCACCTGGCAAATGCCCAGACAAGTCCCTGAAGTTTTCTTGGTATGATTTTAGGAGCGGTTTGCCAGTCTTGTTCTTTCTAGGGCTGAGAGACAGTAACTGGCCCAAGAACACCCAGCTGGCACTGTGCTTAACACAGAACTAGAATTCAAAGTCACCATGTTTATAGCCTGATGGCTTAACCAGTACACGAAACTAGCTCTCAGCTGGTATAGAATGCAGCAGCATGGCAATTATAGATGCCTCCAGAAGAGCAGATATTACACCTCTGCTCCATGAGTTGTACTGGTTGCCAGTTTGCTTCTGGATCTAAGCATTGTTCAGAATCCTTTTACGTTTTACTCTCCAATCAGGGAAATGAAATTTCCTATCTATGCAAGAGATGCTTCCCTTGTTTTTTTGTTTTTGTTTTTGTTTACTTCACTAGTTTCTTCTTTCTCCAATGTATCCCAAATCTAACTTTGCATTATAATGGTTTATTAGTGGGAACATTTGCCATTTTGTTTCTGTGCAGAATGAGAGAACCAAAGCAATATGTAAGTATGCTCATGTATTAATCATGAGGAATGAATACAATGATGCTTATACAACATCAACATGCCAGAAAGTTAACACTTGAAGCCAAAAAATCATTAATGGCAGTTAAGATTATTACCATGTTTCCCCGAAAATAAGACATGTCCCAAAAATAAGGCCAAGCCTGATTTTTGGGGTGGCTATAAATATAAACCCTCCCCTGAAAATAAGCCCTAGTGACGGGGTGGCGTGGCCAGCACAGGAGGCAGCCCTTCCCTTCTCTGGTCAGCTAATGGCAAGCTGAGCTGATCGAGAGCTGCCTGTCGTTCTCTCTCCCCAGTGTTCTTGGCGCTCACCCGCCTCCCATCCATCCCTCCATCCATCCCCCTTGCCTGCAAACTCCTGCCCCGCTTGCATGAGAACAGCCGCCCGGCACTTCTTGCCATGTGGTGCCCACCCAGCATTGAGGATGGCTTCCTCTGCTGCTTCCAAATCCTGGCTGCAAGCTATTGGAAGGGAGAATATGCCACTCGGGCCAGCCACCCGCTGTTGAGTCTTCCGGCAGCCAGGGCAGAGAGGCAGCAAAGGGTAAAAGGAGCTGCAGCCCCGCATGGGGAGATTGCACCACTGCCTCCGCCATCCGAACACGAAGAATGGCTTGCAAACCCCAGCTGGAAGCCGCTAGAAGAGGAGAAGACGCCAGTCAGGCCAGTCGCCTGCCATAGTCTTCCCGAAGCCACATGGAGTTGGAACCATAGAGCGGGAAGCAAACTCCTAGAGCGGCCGCTGCTGGAAGACTCTGCATCTTGCCCCAGCTTCGGGATGACTATAGCAGGCAACTGGCCTCAATGGCGTCTTCTCCCTTCCAGCAGCTTACAGCCAGGGTTCGGAAGCGGCAGAGGAACCATCCTCAATTCTGGGTGGGGCAGGAGTTTGCAGGCGAGGGGGATGGATGGAGGGATGGATGGAGGGATGGGAGGCGGGCGAGCGCCAAGAACGCTGGGGAGAGAGAAAACAAGAGGCAGCTGAGGATGGCTTGCAAAACCCGGCTGGAAGCAGAAAAGATGCCTGTCGAGCCAGCCACCTGCAGTCCAGCTGGCTGCTCACCGGCTTCGCCCACATCAATGTGGTGAGGTCTGGGAGGCGCACAAGCGGGGGAGGGAACAGGCGCTCGTGCAGCTTGACGGCTTTGAGCTGCTCACATTCCCCACCCACCCCACAGGAGCGGAGGGGCTTGATGGCGCATGGAGGGAGCCTCTCTCTGCCGGACCCCCTGATTATAAGGCCAACCTCAAATTTCGGGGTTCAAAAGAAAATAAGATCCTGTCTTATTTTCGGGGAAACATGGTAACATATCTAACATTAGAGTTAGAAAGGGAAACATAAGCAGTACCATCTCCTGGGACAGTTAGAAAAATTAATAAGGCAGTCATGATTGGGCAAGGCCCACTATTCTGCAAGCATGCTCAGTGTAGGCACACATGAAAAGGGGGTTTGAAGAAATGGTTCTGATTGCCATTTCATTTTTTTTCTGATACCCACAAATGGATGGGCCTGAACCTAATATATTTTGGTTTTTAGCTGAAGATTAGTGATAAGCCAAATGCACTGTAAGAAGAAATATAAATAAGACAAAATATAAGGAACATAGTAAAAAAATATACAAAGAATAACTTCAGTAAAAATTATGAGGTACTTTCTAGATATATACTGTAGAAGAATAAGTTTCTGATCTGAATGATGATTGATGCTGTTTTTTAAAAGAAATAAGAATTTCTGAAGGCTCTCAGGAAAAAAAAGAGGACACATTTGACTGACTCATTTTCAACCTTTACAAGGAGGTGAATCAGATGACCTTCCTTTGGCACATGCTTTCAACATTTTAGTTTATGAAAAAAATCTGATTACTTGTAGCACTTTCAAATTAAGGATTTGATAATTATCTACTATATGTGGATGCAATTCTTCCCTAAGAGGATGCCATGCAATTGAGAGCAACAGCATGGGTAAAGCTGACTGTATGTCTTTTTCTTGAATTTAGAAGGCATCATTTTTTTTTGGTCTAAAAGTATTATAATTGGACTTTAAGGCTTCCTGAAACTAAAAGCTTTTTCACCACTTGTAACTTCTAGAACCTTCACAAAATCATTCAGCCAGTTGACATGACCCCGTTACTATCACTTTGACAGTAACAGTGGCTGGATGGCTCTACAAGACGTTCCAAGTCTCTAGTGGGGAGATTAACCAAAGTAGGCATATGATCTAAAGAATAAATATTTAAAATAAAAGCAAATGGCAACAAAAAATATGAATGATTTATCATAAATACTGCTGCAATTAAGTATTTTTATGCTTTATTCTGACATGCTGATAACAGTAAATTGGCAGAAAGCTAAGAACATTAACAACCAGACTTAAGAAGAAAAGAAAACACCAGGCTAGTTATAGTAATAAATTCATTCTGAAGGAAAAAGTCAGAGTGACACCTAAACAGATATCCTCTAAGCTCCAGAAAGGGCTATGCTTATCTTTCAGACTATTAAACTGAGCCTATTATAGTACATGCTTAAAATTATGAGACAGCTCTTTAACAAAACAATGAATCAGTTGGCACTTTTTGGTCTATTCTTATCACCTAAAATGCAGTAACTATGAATAACAGGTTGTTGTTTTTTTCAAAACAATACTTTTATTTAAGGATCACATCCATCTAATATGTCATGACATTGATCATTCCAGCTATATATCTCCTCTCCTTGTGATCAGTAAAACAAATTTTGCAAGACAAATGATCAAATTAATAACAGATTTCTACAATGTAATTTAATTATATATAGAGAGAGAAATAAAATATTATGTTAATTATTAAAATTAGTTCCTAGCATTTTCAGCCAATAATGCATGTCATTTAATGCAAGATAGTTTAATCTGCTAAAATAAATAATAAAGATGTACATTCTTTGAAATCACAGGACTTCCAAATTCAGTTTTAAGTGCCAAAAAAAATTTTTTTTTGACATTTCCTGCTTTTAGCACAACAAATGTATAAAAAAGGAACAGCTTGCTTGATAAAGAAGAAAGTATGTAATGTTGGGAACTTTTAGAAAGCAAATGTTGAACAGATGGTTATCCAGCCTACAATTGCCAATTTCTGATTTTTTCCCCTTATAAATGGCTAATATCTTGGTATATATTAAAGGGACCTGATTGATTTTGTAAGAAAATAATGCTTTTGTTCATATAGCTATGGAAATCATCTAAATCATTTCACAACTCATATTTTCTGCCTTCAGGAGTTGCAGTAATTTTTTCTATCTCTGTGTACTCCTAAATTTTTCTCAAGTCAAATGAATTCTGGTTTAGCAGGGTTAATGCAGTTTAGTCAAGACTATTTGAAGCCTAAACTTAGATCAAGTTTTTTCCATTTTAAATCCCAAAGAAATACAATAATGGATTTATCTCAGTAATTTTAGTTAAATAGCCTA
>JANHFK010004507.1:246489-261551 GCA_036250565.1 Sibynophis collaris
AGAAGCAAAGCAGTTTGTGCATGTACATTAATATGAGTACAAATGGACAACTGTATTAAGCCATCTGACAGAATGCAGCTGCCTCAATATATATGGAGATTCTCTCTCATCCAGGTCATAGTTGCCTCAAAAGTGCTTTTTTCAAAAGGCAACTGGTCTTTGTTTTTCCTTGAAGAAATTTCACTTCTCATCCCAGAAGCTTCTTTGGTTTTGACTGAATGGTAGAAGATGGAAGGATTTATATTCCTTGCAGTCATCTGGCTGTTAGCACTCTTTCTGAGAGTCGCTGAGGCCACTTGGAGGTTTATTTGTGCCCTTAGGGTCACGTGAATAATGCAAATGGGTGTGAAAGTTCTTGGAACTGCTGAAAGGACTGTGTTGTAAACAGAAGATAGGTGGTGTTGTATCTCTCCCACTCAGTTGAGAGGGCTGATCAATCTTAATGTAACCGGCCTCTTTGACCCCTCTTTCAAACCAGTGGTCTTTGTCCAGAATGTGGACATTGCTGTCATCAAAAGAGACCTTTGCCTTTGTCACATTCATTAGTTTACACTGATATGGGATGTGTATACTTATACCTTCTTGCACTGCAACAGTATATCCAATATTTATAAAACTGTTTTTTCCCTATTATAGAGATAACAAAAGCATTTAATTCTGTTATTACCTATTCATATGTATTAGTAAACTGGCATAATTGCCTATTGCCAAAACAAATTACTAATATGTGCATTCTAATTGTTTAAGATAGCAAGGGTATTTCTATCTGACAAGCAGATTTGTTTATAAAAGTGCCTGACAATGATAGGTTTGTTGAAATAGATAGCTTTGAATATGAATATAATTTCTGACGATCTGCTGTCCGCTCAATAATTGTTTTATATTTAATCTTTTATTTGCATGACAATGTAGCCAACCACTAAAATGACAGAAATATGGTATTAATTTAATTTGACATAATATTTACAGATCTAGCTAAGCTTCCTCGTGATTATACACATATAATATGAGACATGCCAACATGCATACGAGAATGAAATGTCAAGCATAATCATTCTCTCCACAATAGTAGTCGAATTTCTGCAACATAAATTTATTATTGCAGAGTATTACAGACTGGTTTTCTAAGGTTTTTAAAATATTAAATATGTGAAAGTTTATTCTAGAAAGCAGAACAACATACAAGACATTCCTTGTTATTGAGATACTACTCTGTTGTTCTTTTATTCTATATCCCTTAAATCTCAGCCATTATAGCTAATTGTGACTGCAGTTAAAATCCAATAATGACTACAAGGAAGTGACTGCCTAGCTCACTGTTGTTCGGTTCTAGGTGATTTCAATATTTCAGTGTATAAATTAAAATAAATGGATAATTCAAATATGTTTGATTAATTCATTTGATTAATATTCCGTCTTTAGAGTTCGCAAGCCATTTAGTGTAAAAAACATTTATTGTGAAGGTCGGCTACTTTTTACCATTTTCATTTATGGCCCTTAAAAGCTTTTGTGTGGATAAAAATCACTAAAACAGATCATAGCAGGCAGCAAGATCAGTATTAGAAAAACGCATTATTCTATCTCCGGAGACTCAAGCAAGGGTCTGAAGAAAGGAATAGAGTGATCCAATCAATCAAGAGGAGAATGGGCTTAGTCTGAGTTGTCTGAAATATAGAGAAAGCTGGTTTAAAGACGAGAGGTGATTTAGAAGGTGTGTTCATAGGATTCGCCTTGCCTTATTAAGCATTTCTACCTTTTGGAAACTAGCTAATCTGAAACGATATGATCAGAGAAACCAGGTCTAGCCTCAATTAAATCAAAAGCAACTACTTCCATTTCTGATAATATTTGTTGTTTGCCCAATACATGAATTACAAAACAGAAATACAACGCCCTGATCAAGGTAAAAGTTTATGCAGAGAGAATGCAAGTGAAGTTTTCAATGTCCTCATCTTCTCTTTGTTTGTGTTTCACATCTCCCCCTTCACACAAAAAGAAATCGACAAGAAAGGGGTGGATCCAGCCTAATTTGTTTTGCAGGTAGCTGAGTTCAGGACAGCTAACTTCACTTTTATCCTCACTACTAGATCTAGACAATACATAATAACTAAGCAAAAGAAAGATATATTCCACTACTTTCCATTTACCATTTTACATCCTGACTCTATGCCTAGAAATGCCTGGGTCTTCAATACATACACTATATTAATGGATTTGAATACATATCTTGGGTAAAGATAATAAGATTATAGTTAAAAGGAATGGAAGGAAAATATGGCATGGATATCTGTTTGTAGAAATACCTCATAATGAAACAGAAACAGGGAGAGCATGCAGGATCCAAAATGGATCAGTCACCGGGATCGGGTTTAGTCTTCCAAGCTTTCGGACTCATGCCCTATCTCAAGGAATTCTCTCTTACCAGAATGTGAAACATTATGACAATGCGAGACACATTTTAGTAAGAGAGAAATTCCCTGAAGAGGGTGTCCAGCACGAGTCCAAAAGCTCGGAAGACAAAACTTCTATTCCCAGTGACTGACCCAGATTGGATCCTGCAACATTGTCCTGGGACATATATATTTGCCTTCCTTCATAGAGTATTTTGTTTACAAATAAAACTGATTAGCCCTAATCTATTGCTTTCAAAACTCTATAAAAAAAGTACAGACAACCTACAGAAATACATGAACGCATGGTTTATTGAAATATATAGAACTAGATAATTCAAACAACACTTTTCTGTCAACCTCAGTACCAATAGTTACGTTCACAAGATACACATGTCCAAACCAAACGAACAATTTTATAACAAAACACTATGAGTGAATCAAGTCTAGGATTGTAAAGCACAATCCTAAATCACTGAGCTCAGTTGGGCTTGTTTTTGAATAGATACAAGCAGGCTCCATTTCAATGTTGTAATCCCATGCACAATTATCTGAGTAATCATGCATAAAATGGAAAATAATTGGAAATGCAGCTTACTGAGAATTACATTTTATCACACAATTGAAGAATAGTGTGCTTTTATAAACAACACTGTCAATAGATTGAGGCTTTTAAATGTTTGACTAAGTTGTAAAGCATACATTATAGCTCATTCTAATTCTTTTTCTGGGGTTACTTGCCTATTGAAAGGCAATACTATACGAAAACAAATTATTTATCTTATAAGTGCAAATGCAAGGTTATCTCCTTGTTGGAGGACGAGGTGGGAGGAATGAAGGCCAGCCTTTCTTTTTTTAAGGCTTAACAAGAAAAGGAAAGGAAAGCAGACGTAGGTACTACATAAAAAGGTCTGTATCAAGGTCAGTAAAAAGAGAACAAGCACAAAAAAATTGTCCAGTAGCAGAGGCAGGAGAAAGAGGATGCCAAGGAAGAAGTTTTCCAAAGAAAGTGGTGAATATTTGCAGGTACGCAATATAAATAAACAAGGAGATGGTCCATGCAACAGAAATTAACCAACCACTTAAGGCTCTGGACGTGGAAGTCATGCACCATATACCTGAAGTAATTCTATCCAATCTTACAGAACAATTAAAAGAACTATCAATTCTGCAGGGATGAAGAGTGAATACACTGACAAGCTGCAAAGAAAAAGGAAAGGTATAGAAACAATGGAAAATGATTAATAAATAAGGAGAAATATAAACTGGTAGCTCAAACCCTATAGAAAAGGAGTCAGGAATGGCAAAACTTAGAATGAGATGGTGAGGCATGCAAAACATAATATACTGGGGTTGGGGATATATTTGAAATAAAGTAAGAGTGAAAGAGGTGGTTGGTTTGTTATATTGTGAGACTACCTTATAGTGTTGTTAGTCTATTTTATGACTATAAAGAGCATTCACAGAATCCCTGCCAAGTCTGTTTTTTAATCTTGCTTGTCTCCAAGGGCTGATACTAACCTAGTTCAGTATTGTTAAAAATACAGCAAGAATCCATTTTACTACTTTAAAGTAATTGAAGTCTCCAGTGACAGATGAATTATATCTTAAGATGTTAAAGGTGCTGGCAGAAAAGGTCTGGAAACTACTAATGTAATTTTTGAAAACCACTGGAGAACAAATGAGATGTCAGAAGAGTGGAGGAATAGCAAACACGGTCCCAAAATATATTTGTATAAAAAAGGACCCAATAACTTACCAATTTATGTCTAACCCAGGCAAAGTATTGAAATATATTATGGAGCAACATATCTGTAAACAGTTAGAAAAAAATGTTACCATTATCTGGAGCCAGCATAGGTTTATCAAAATCAACATCAACGAAGACTAGTATCAGATCAGACTCACATTGTCTTGATAAAGGACATGTTGTGGATGTGATGTACTTCTATCTCAATAAAGTTTTCCACAAAGTCCAGGCTACATTCACCCCATGCAAGATAATAATTTTTCTATGCACTGTATTTCATATGGGATGTGGAGAAGCTAGAGCAGATTCAGAGGAAAGCTACTCAAGAGGTTTGGAAAACCCACTGCAAGGAGCAGCTAAGGGAGATAATGATGTTTAGATAGAAAAAGAAAAGCAAAAGAAACAGGATACTGCTTTACCTATATAATATTTAAAAGCCTGTCACATGCAAAAGGAAGTGGGCCTGTTGTCTGTTGAAAATAAAGCCTGGTTGGGCTAAATTAAAACAAAGGACAGTCAAACTGAATATTAGAAGGAATCCAACAAGCAGTGGAACAGCTACCTATAATAGTGATAGCTTCTCTCCAGAAGTGTTCAAATGGAATCTAGATCAGGGGTCACCAACCTTTCGAACCTCGGGGACCACTAAATTCATAATTTTAAATCCCGCGGACCACTAATATGATTTTTTTTAAAGATAAATAGTATTTAGTGCAATATAAAAAATGCAAATAATTTTTCTACAGACCACCAAAAATTTTTCACGGACCACCCAGTGGTCCACAGATCACCAGTTGGTGACCACTGATCTAGATGGTTACCTGTTGGGTATAATGGACTCCTATCCTGAGAGGGGGAGGGTAGGACCAGAAGACTTATAAAGCGCCTTACAGTCTAGGGTTCTATAAAATAATGAGAGGAAAGTGATTTTGCTTTTCCTTCTTCATCTTAGTCATTTCATTGTGATGTGAAGAAAGGTCATTTTGTTAATTTGGTTCTTCGAATTCTATATCAAACTTGGTGTGACAGGAAAAAACTTGATTCTGCTATTTTAAATCAGTGCAGTTGGCTAATGCTCCAGAGTTTTACCAGAGAACTCAATTTAAATATGAAATGTGTTTCCAAGAGCACAGAGCCCTGGAATGTCAAGAATGACCTATGAAGGCATTGTATGTTCCCTCACTTAGAGATATTTGAGCTTATTCCTATACACCAGCAGTAAAGACTGAATTGTCAACACAGATGGTCAAAGAACTCTGAATCCTTACATGTCACTTTTTAAAAAAGCTTTCAGAGCATGTGTCTTTTGGTGATTGCCTAGGCAAAACTCTGTAATTTCTTGGCAAGATTTCAGAAGTGGTCTGTCATTGCTTTCTTCCTACAGGGTTGAGAGAGAGTGACTGATTCAAGTTCATTCAGCTGACTTCATACTTAAAACAGGATTAGAACTTTTGGTCTCCTGATTTCTAGCCTGGTTTTTTTAGCAATTACCTAACTGACTATTATATAGTGAAATTGATTCTCTTCTATACATTAAAGATATACACAGGTTGATCTTAGTTATGACAGCAATTGGAACTGGAACTTCCATCTTTAGTTCATGGAAAGACATATGTCTACATTGTTTAGCGACAGCAATCATGGGACTCTCTCCAGTGATTAGGCAGGGGTCTTGATTCCTCCCAGTCCTAAGCCTTAGTAAGGTAAAGGACCATATCCTCTTTAATTCCCATCACCCCAATCAACCTCCCATCTCTGCCCTTTTGGTCACCCTGCACTCTGCAGCCTGGGCTCCATCCAGTCATGGGCTCCATTCACCAAGCCATCCTGCACTCTGGTCACCCTGCACTCCACTTGCCCTGCCTCTCTGTACTTTAGAGACCCTGCTGCCCTCCTACCCCCAGCTGACTTTTGCCATATTCCTGCTGTTGCTTACAAGGCATATCCAGGCTGGCCCTTCATAAGGGCCTTCTTCCCGAGGCTGCATGCATCCTGGTTCAAATCATGTACGGTGTAACTACCATTCCTTCAACACCACCCTAACTTTAATGTTGCTGATATATATTGACCTACGCCTCTTCCGCCAGGCCCTGAAGACCGACCTGTTTAAAGCGGCTGGCCTCTCATAAGCACATCAGAGAATTACATCTCACAACCTCCTCGCTTGGGTTTTAATAATTGGGGTTTTATGTTAATTGGGGTTTTTACATTTTAATGGGATATTAATTTTAATAGGGTTAGCAGTCAAGTTTAATTCTTTTAATTTATTTTAACTTTTGTAATATATGTGTTTTAAACCGACTGTGAACCGCCCTGAGTCCGACAGGAGAAGGGCGGTATAAAAGTCAAATAAAATTGAAAATTGAAAAATTACTTCTTTTTAATTTTTTTAATGTAGTTGAGGTCTCCATAGTCCATTATAACACAAGGGAATTGAACAAAAACAGGAACCAAACACATTTTCATATTGGCAATGTCAAGTAGTAAAAACAGTTGATAAAAACAGCGACATCTGATTTAAAAAACAATTGGCATGCAAGTACAAGTTTATTGCTATCAGTAACCTTGGGTTCTTTTCTTTCTTGATAGGTAGATATGAAACTGCTGGTGCAAAACTCTTGAAATCTTATCAGAAATTAAGGTAAGGACAAGAAGGTTGACGTGTCCTACAGACGTTTGATGCAGTACTAAGTGCGCATTATCTCGTGCAAGAAGCCTATTGAAGTTTTTACTGGTAGTGAGTGTGGATAGAGTACACATTTCGTTGCCATAGGCTCTTTTTAGATACAGAACTTGTGCAACTTCAGCCATAGCAGCATTTCACAACTTGGCCTCATTCAGATATATAAGACTTACAATTCTTGGAATTTCTAAGTCCAACTTTAGAAAGGCTTAAAATATAAGACGTGTTTGGGAAACTGATTCATGAAATCTCCATGTCCAAATATTTACCTGGGCAAATAGTTTCAGTTTTCCTTGTGTTACCTTTCAAGCCATCAAAAACATTGCCTTTTATCTCAGCGTTGCAGTCTAGCCAAGTACCTCCATGTGGCTCTGTAAGTATGGCTTTTGCTATAGCCACAACCCCAATAACATTGGGGGTAGGGGAAGGGTAAAGGAATATCTCTTTAACACTGTGGCCTTTGACCCTGATACTGTAAGCTATTTTTACAAAGTTGGTAAAAGGGATTAAGTTGTAAAGTTTTGTTTCAGTTCCACTGAAAAGTTAAAGGTTAAAAAGCTTAAAGCTTAAAAATAAATACCAAGGCTAACAGGAAAGCAACTGACAGATCACAAATAGTATTACCTCTTGAATGTGGAAGGGAAATTAGGGAGTTGACTTTCAGCAAACTATTCAATCAAATATTTAGTTTCAATCCTGGTATCCTTTCCTACTGTTATTTAAGAATCATTTTAATATGAATTGAAATGCAAATGTTACAATTTAAATGTAATGTCATATTTTACACATATAAAACAAGCACATTTGAAATGAGATTTCTGTGGCATTTCATACATTGTCCTAATGTTTCAATCACAGACATGATCTAAGTGACAAATGTCCTAATTCCATGCCCAAAAGGTGCTTTCTTAAGAGGTTCTGAGTTGAAGAAGCTTCTTTGATGAGAAACAAAATGTCTTCAAAACCCCCCCAGAAAGTCCAGTTGAAAAAGCATCTTTGGGACAACCATGACCTGGATGACTGAGAATCTCTATAGACATTCTAATTCCATGTTTCAATCAATCACAGATATGATCTAAGTGACACACAGACACACCCTGAATCTATAAAATATTCTTTGTAGGCTACATATATTACTTACCCTGAGTCTAGGTTTACCTAGGGCAGAATTTTAAGTATTTCTTATGGGTCTTAACTCTGAATGATCAAGATATGTTGTATTCAAGTATAGTCACATCATGGGTAGGCAACATTTTTAGACCAGCAGTGGATGGATCTATGGCCAAAGTGAGGAAGAAGCAATAGTAAATTTCAGACAGTAGAAGGAAGATGTTGGGAAGCTGGGGAATATATTTTTTCTTATCATTTGGATGTCTTATTAGACACTTGAACAAATGTTTTACATTCAGTGGCAAATATTAGGGTAAAAATAGTGAAGTCTAGTAAGTTATAGGTACTAACTCAGAAGTTACTAACATGTTGCTATGTCCACAAGGAAGTGTGAACAAGGAAGTGTTATGACTACTATTCTTCATGTTGACTTTAAGAGGATCAAGTTGGGCAAACTTCAGCATTTAAAAAAAACTGATATTCATTTCAAACCAACATGATAATATGTTCCTTTGCTAATACCATTGGAAAAGCTGTGAGAAGAAATGTTTATCCACCCATGAGTAGATAAACATTTGGACAGAGGATCCATGTTCCTATAAATCTTAGGTCAATCTTAGCTTATTTCTCATATCAAGGAGTAGTTCTTCTCTTTGTTTGAACTAGGAAGTTACTGTAGGCTGAGAAGATTTATCTCCTAAGTTTTACCTTTATTTCATTTTCTTAGTTCTTCCTAAGAAGTTCTTCACAGTCTTTTAAGTTTCAGATGGAGAGTTTAATGTATTTATTAGCTTGATACTTGGTTTCTGAAGTTAGTTGTTAATGTTAATAATACAAAATACTATACATGCACTATGAAGAGAAAGCAGTGTATTTTGTACATAATCAATTTATGACAACAATGGAGCCCCAAATTTCCATTGTTAAGCAAAACAGTTGTTAAGTGAGTTTTATCCCATTTTATAACCTTTCTTGCCACAATTGTTAAGTGAATCACTGCAGTTGTTAAGTTAGTAACACAGTTGTTAGGTGAATCTGGCTTCCTCGTTCACTTTTCTTGTCAGAGGTCATAAAAGGGGATCACATGACCCAGGAACACTGCAACTATCGTAAACATGAACCAGTTGCCAAGTGTCCGAATTTTGATCATGTGACCATGGAGATGCTGTAATGGTTGTAAGTGTGGCAACTGGGTCACAAGTCACCTTTTTTAGTGCGTTGTAACTAGGCACTTTTTTTCAGTGCCATTTGAATAGTCACTGAATGGACTGTTACTATATTGTATTTTATGTGAGTAACTTTTTATTATTATTTTATTCTAAATATTGGGTGGAATACGTTAGAAATTCCTGAATTCTAAAATTGGGGATAAATAATGAAATGTGAAGGAGACAATTCTGGAAATGTAGCAGATATATTTGCCAATTGCTTTGTTTATGTTCTTTTTTCCTTAAAACTCTTAGCAAGGTATCGGTGATTCCTCCAACTCCTCCCCCTTTTGCTCAATCCATCAGTAGAACAAGTGCATTGGTAATGTATCATTCTGCATTTCTGTTCGACTAATCACCTATTTACTCACAAAGATTTCAGCTATCTTTTATCTTATATGTCTTTTTGTCTGGTACTCTCCAGAAACTGATCTCTATGCATATTTATTTTTTTTCCAGCCTAAAGTAGTAGACATAGCTATTAATATGTATAATCATCCATGTATTAATTATTAAGTATGAAATAGGGAAGAGACTAGATTTAAAGAACAAAAATAGATAGGAGTGCCCTCTCTCTTCCTGCTGTTCATTTTTCTGCCATGCATCTCTTCCAATGTTAATCATGATCAGGTAAAGGAAGTGAATGTATCTGAGAAGGAGGCTGAGTAGCAGATAGAGGTCTACTATCACTTGGAATACACCTGAAATGCTACAACCAAGACAACATTGAATAACAGCTGTAATACAGAAACTATTTTCTTGTCCACTAGTGTGTTCCTATTCGATGTTCAGCTCGCCCTTCATTTCATTTCAGTATTGTAGACATTTGTTTACATTGCTTCTTGTCTGGAACAGTAACCATGATGTAGTCATTTTCTGTAGCAATTTCTTCCTTAATTTGGAAAGGAATTAATTTTGGTTGCCTTTTGTTTAGTCTGAGCTTCCTCTGCCACACTCAGGGATATTACAGTATAGTCTCTCCTATTGCAAAATAGAAATATTCATGGTTCACTCATCTGTCTCATCTTCATGATAAATTTAATTTAGTTAAATGAGGATGGCAAACTTATTTGGTCTGCATTACTTCTCTTCAGTTTCCCAAGATTAGTTAACAGTACATACTCTGCAGCCAGGTTTTTTTTCTGAATGTAAGGCAGGGAGCAGTATTTGAAATTCCCATGAGCTAACCTTGAGTCACGCCAGTTATCATGATTGATTACTTATTATTTGTGTTGGGTAAATTTTGCTTTTTGTTGTAATTGGGGAGCTCTGATTCCTGTTTTAAGCCTCGCATGCCAAATAAAAATAAGTGCCTCATTTTGAAAGTGGCTAAAGGGCCCATTTGAATTTAAATGGGTTTAAAATTTTTAATGAAGAGAATAGTGATTAATTTTTCAAGGAAAGTAAGAATGCGATTGAAGTAAAGAAAACTAGAAAGCCAATGGTACATACTGTGGTAGAATTTACTGCTTTAGAACTCTTAGATTGAATCGTATTTCCTATTTAAATATTTTCAGAAATGAAATGTAAAATATAATAATCACTTACCAGATCTGAGTTGCAAAAATCCAGATGGTCATTAGATGGCAGCAAAGTGACAAAAATGTAGTGGTTAGTTGTTTTTTTGCAACCCAGACTGGGATGTTGGCTGCTTTATAAAATTACTATGGTAAACACTATGATCTTTTAAATACCAAAGGACCGGACAGCATTTGATTTTTGATATGAAAGCTGGCTGGTGACTTTGGGCCAGTTGCTTTCTTTCAAACCAATTTACCTCACAGGATTATTATATGAAAAATAGGAGGAAGAAGGAGTATTAAGGAAATTTGTCACCTTGAGTTGGCCAAAATATTTAAAAGGTGGGATAAAATATAATAATAACAAATGTAAGCATGTATCATTTCTTAAATGCTTGGACACAGGAATTATAGCTCTGTTTGCAAGTTTGCACCTGCGCTTCTTTGATAGTTTCAAAGTTATAATCCAGGAAACCTTGAGAAGGTAGCTCCATTTATTTATTTCTTCTTGTCACTTTGTCTTTCAGGATTTAAATCCAGGTTTCCACAAGTCTATGGAAAACCTTTTTCTGACTTTTACCACACATATCAAAAGTAAGGGTCTTTATTATTCTTAAATAAGATGTTGTATTAAAAGGATAGATCTAGTCATCTGGTAGCTAGAAGAATAGTACTGTATTTTACTATCTATCTTTTGGCTTTGGGGGAGTTAAAGAAAGAGATTCCCAACCAGTATCAAAGATGCATCTGACTGAATCTTAGAATCTGGATTGGAACTTCAAATATTGTAGTTTACAAGGAACATAAGCTTTCCTGCCTCTCATCCCCCAATGCCATTCCTTAAGAAAATAAGAACTTCTCATCTCACAATTCCCTTCTGAGGCAGAATCTGAGGTGGCCGTAACACTGGATTAAAGTGTTTCATCATTTATTAACAACGTGTATTAATAGGTTCTAGTCAGGTTAGTGAGATTTCTTAGTTATGCCACTTCTGATTGTAGTTACAGCTTGTGGGACTGTATTATTTACCATGCTCCAAAAATATACATGCAGAATATGAGATGTTAGACCAGTGACGGCTTACCTTTTTGGCCAAAATTGGAGCGCGTGATGCAACCCGGAAGAGAGCAGCTGGCCGATGTACCTGCTTGCGGTGGCCAGCGGCTCTTCCAGGTACCACCATGCGCATGCGTACCAGCCAGCTGATCCAGCACCCATGAGCATGACGGAACCCGGAAGAGCTGCTGGCCGCCGCACACATGCCCACAGAGAGGGCTCTGCATGCCAACTCTGGCACGTGTGCCATAGGTTCACCATCACGGTGTTAGACCTACCCACCATGAAGAATTATTCTTACGTCATTTGAAAGAGTTCTGCATACTCTTACCAAGCTAATACAAGTTACAGTCACTTCTAATTTTTGGCCTTTTGTGACAATATTAATCAAAATGGTCAATATATTCTTAGATTTTTCCACTGTTGCAACATTAATTGATTGAAAATTTATATGGCTATCCAGCTCACTCTCAATGACCCCGGGTCGCTTACCACAATACAAACTAAATAAAAACAACAAAAAAAACCAATAATCCTATCCTCACATCCTGGCGACAGCAATCAAATGAATCATTTGATGGGCTCCCTCCCACTCTGGGATCCCCAGACCCAGTGGCAAAACCCGGGCCTTGCAAAATAGTGTCACAGTGGGGGCCAATCTTATCTCCACAGGGATTATATCCTTGAGACATCTTATGCAATAAAAAAAAATCACATATAATTTGCACTTATGGTTATTTGAGAAATAATTGGAACAAGGATTCCTCCCCCCCTACTTATCATCAAGTTTATTGTTAAGTCAAATGTGGAGCCACACAAGAGAAAATAAAGAGCAAGTCATGAAGTGTTTTTTATATTCTTGCTCTCAGCCTCTCCATTTGTAACTCATTCTCCATTCTGTGCCAATGTAAACTGAAGTTCTACCGCATACAAAACTGCCTGAGAGAACTTTCCAATAAACTGACTAGGAGTCACTCCTTTGAATTCATACCATTCCCTTGAAACTGTGCTATAGATATTGTGATAACAGTAGACTTATGTTTCAAGAGAGGACATAATAGAATAAAAATTGATCCTGTACTGTTGGGCTAGATATCTACTGAAACTTTTCCTCTGATTTAGACCTACTTATAGGCTGTACTTCCTAGCAGGAGCTGACTATATGTGGGTTCTTTTAATTATTATATGCATATTGTAGATTCTGTGTTGTGTGTCTGCTTTCCAAATTAAAGTATAATCCCATTAACCCTGGGATACCTCTAAAGCAGGGTTTTTCAATATGTCTTCTATGAAGCACTAAGCTCCTACAAGAACTGAGATTCCATGAGAGACTTTTCCATTGGCAAAAAAAGTTTGTTCAAATATATCAATTTTTCTGTTACAAGAGCTTTATCTCTTGATCCAAGATCAATTTGAAAGATGACTGATCCAAGGTCACCCAGCTAGCTTTGTGGCTAAAGTGGGATTAGAATTCCCAGTCTCCAGTTCCTCCCCTGTGTCTTAACCACTACACCAAACTGGCTCTCTAATCTAAGATATAGTATTATATAATTGATATATTTTAATAGGGCTGTTTTCGTTTCATAAAATGCAAACAAGAATATACTTCAAATGCTGCCATCTCAGTTTTGCAAGTATCTATCTATCTATCTATCTATCTATCTATCTATCTATCTATCTATCTATCTATCTATCTATCTATCTATCTATCTAGCTATCTATCTAGCTATCTAGCTATCTAGCTATCTAGCTATCTAGCTATCTATCTAGCTATCTAGCTATCTAGCTATCTAGCTATCTAGCTATCTAGCTATCTATCTACCTTTACTGACAAAGAAATAAAGGGAGACTAGTATAGATCTAATTCAAGCTATTTAGCTCTCATCAGCTAGCCATACCCTTCTGGGATTCGAACCTGGCTTTTGTGTTACATTTTTGTGTTACAGTTGGTTGGTTTGTCGAGAAAGCGACTGCCTGAGGGCTCCTGGATTGGAGCTGAAAGGCAAAAAGGGAGCAGTACGCTCCTTCCCATATTTGGGTAGTCCAAGTTGTGTTGATAGAAAATCCACACACAGACACACACACACATACACACCATGTTTCCCTGAAAATAAAACCCTGTCTTATATTTTTTTGTACCCTGAAATAAGTGCTTGGCACTTAATAACATATTGCAAACAATCCTACAAATGCAAGTTCCAGGTGTAGCTATAAAAGAAGAGACAGACATCACGATCTGCGAAACTTTAAAATATATGATCCACTTAGCTTTCATTGGCCTCTGCTAACATCATCAGAGGGTAAAAACTACCACTGAAGAGATATTTGCCTTTATGCATCATTGATCAATTTGGCCATTGCGGGTGTGATAGGCCCACCCACCCACTGCCCACCTATAATTAGCTCCGTCGTTTTTACTTCAGACAAGTATGGGCAGCCCAAGCAGTGCGCGATAGAGGAGGGAGCAACAGGAGCTAAGCCTCCATCGATTAATATATGTTAATCAACATGTTAATCAATGGAGTTAATCGATTTATATACACACACACACATAAGTTTGATTCAGGGGTGAAATCCAGTAGGTTCTGGAGAACCGGTAGCGGAAATTTTGAGCAGTTCGGAGAATCGGCAAATACCACCTCTGGTTGGCCCCAGAGTAGGATGGGAATGGAGATTTTGCAGTATCCTTCCCCTGCCACGCCCACCAAGCCACATCCACCAAGCTACACCACGCCTATCAAGCCACGCCCATAGAACTGGTAGTAAAAAAAATGGATTTCACTACTGATTTGATTCCTATGGTGATTAATTTAACCATGGATTATTCAGTTAGTCCAATTTTTTTTTTAGGGTTATCCAATTTATATACCACCAGCTAACTACTTGGGCACAACTGACACAACGAGCTACACTAAAATACAGTTAAGAGCTTCATGCCATACTCTGTGCTGGCACTGGCAACTCCAACGAAACAGCTGCAGGGTAGTTTTAAAGGACAAGGTTTGGATACATGTGTGTGTGTGTGTTTTAATCTTAATTGTTGCTATAATTCTGAGCCAGATGAGCTGTACTGAACAGGTGGCAGCATGAAAACACAGACACACAAACATGGTCTAGCCAATTTAAAACTAGAGAACAAAAAATTGGCAACACATGGTATGGAAGTGCTTGGAGCTTGCATATTTCATCATCCTAATCCCGAGAGTTTATTTCTGATTGCTACCACCATTTTTTTACACCTTTATTAGATTATTTCTTATTTCTACCACTATCTATCCATCCATCCATCCATCCATCCATCCATCCATCCATCCATCCATCCATCCATCCATCCATCCATCCATC
>JANHFK010004507.1:288408-299565 GCA_036250565.1 Sibynophis collaris
CCGCTGGCCCACACCCTTCGACCTCTGTGCGTCCTCTCAAATGGAGCTTTTGGAGGCTCAAATGCAGAGAGCCTCTCAAATAGCTTCCCAAACAGAGAGCCTCTCAAATAGCCTCCAAAAGGTCTGTTTGAGAAGCTTTTTGAGGCTGAAAATGCAGCCTCCCAAACAGAGAGTCTCTCAAACAGAATTGTTTTTTTCTCATTTTCCTCCCCCCAAAATAAGGTACGTCTTATACTCTGAAAAATACGGTATAAAACGATTTGCAAGAGAGAGTTATATATTAATTTTGTAACACCATGACCAAAATATGTAAGCTGGCATGATGTATTTTTGCATTTAACACATTTGGAATATGACTTTATTCCAATTTTTTGTTTAAAATGAGAAAATTGGATTCAAAACTAAGTTCGGTTTCCATCTACCTTTGTTTCTGCACCATCCCCTTGACATACGTTCAGTAATTTCTATTCTTAGCAAAATAATACCTCCCATGTGTTTTTTTCCCTGTGGCTGAAAAACATTTAAGCTTAGAGATACTGGAATTGAATTTGAGATAAAAAGACAATGACTATTATTTTGCTGATGTCTACTTAGCTCTATGGGCAAAGGTGTTTCTGTGGCAAACTAGTGGCTTTTGGCTTTGAATAAATGTCTAATTATCATGTATTGCACTTACCAATAAAACAACAAAATCCAGAATAAATTATTTCTCTTAGATACAAAGTAGGTATCATTATTTCCCTGAAACTTCCTCTAATCTTGACTATAAAAATAGATATAAGCTTCTAGGTTATTTTATAGAGAACAGGGAGGGAGTTAAAACCAAATATTTTCATAAATCAGCTCTATATTAATATTGTACTCATACTTGCTATTCAAGTGTATTCTTCAGATGTTGCTATACTTACTTGCTATTCAAGTATATTCTTCAGATGTTGCCGTGTTTCCCTGAAAATAAGACTTATATTTTTTTGAACCCTGAAGTAAGCGCTTGGCCTTATTGTCATGCACTTAAAAGCTCAATTGGCCTTATTATCAGGGGATGTCTTATTTTGGGGGAAACAGGATAGCAACATAAAAACAGATTCCATTAGCCTTGTATTAAAAGTTTGTAGTGACAAACTATGTCAAGTAATTGGCTCTCTTTATTTATTCCAGCACAGAACTGAATTATCTTTTAGAATTTTACAATACAAGGTACTCAGGGAATTCTTTTTAGAAGTAAGATTAATAGAGGAACATGTGTTTATCATTGGGACTTTTCCTAAATAAGGCTTAAATAATGAGAAATAAAGAATTCCATAGGAAAAAATATCAAAGACATTTGGGAATAAATCAAATAGGAAGTTAAACTAAGATTCTGGAAGAAAACATCTGCAACTGATGAAAAAAATACTTTTTCCAGAAAAAGCATAGCAATTCATTGTGTTGAATATTAAGAAATGCACAATTATGCCATTATTAAAGAATGTTTTCTATTTCTTAAAATCAAATTATTTACAGTGATGTATTGTTTAAGAATCATTAATATATTGCACATAATTTAAATTCTTTAATGTCATTTCTACAAAGGAGTTAAATTATCATCAGTACTGACCTTACATATTTTAGACAGAAGTGATGCTCCCGGGTATTTCAAGAACAAGATACTTAAATAGATTAAAAAGCTACAGTTGTATCCTTTCAAAATTCAACTGAATTAAGGTTACAGTAGTGGCTTTCTGTTCTTTCATAGAACATCCAGATGGTAACACATCACAGAGCTGTGCAAATTGTGGTTCCAGGAAAAGAAACAACTACCTCCTTTTTCCTGCACCACTTTTTCCTATTTTACTGCTACTGCCAGTAGACTTGCTGGAAGATTTGGAAGAGAAAAGTCTTGTCATGAACTCTGACACATCAGGCAGCTCATGGTTAGAATTCAACATATTCATGGATTGCTCCATTTCCTAAATACATACAAACAAGAAAGAAAGTATAAGAGAAAACCATTTCTAAATTATGAATTAAAGAATACACACAGTGAATTTTTACAGTTTGCATTTGCTCTCTACCACACACCCCCACTACAGATTCCTCTATTCAGCCAGTGTGAAGAACTTAAAAGAAAATTGTTACATATATAGGAAAGAAACTACTAAAAGCAAAAAAGCTTAAAACATGTCTAAAGTAGTCTTACAGGACAATATTGATTTCAGTATTTTGAAAAACTGAAAAATCTCAGTTCTTAATTATTATTTTTTCGTATAGCTATTCTTCAAACAAATGAACAGAGAGATATCATCCAAGCATATTTGACTATTAGGACATTTCAGGATCTAGACTAGAGTGTAATAGGAATAACTTGAAAGTAACTTGATACCTGTAAAGAACTACTGAAGACAGAAATAATTCAGAGGAAATAAAAATTAAAACCAACTGAACCCCAGAAGCAGCAGTCAAAGGCACACAAAAGCACCACTAAATATAGAAGATTTAGTAAACACCTTGAGTCTCCATTTTGTTCTAGCCCTCCGCTATTCGGCATAATGCATGGTGAAAGGACAATGAATTAAAATAATGTAAGAAATATCATACTACAACTTCCTATTACTGTGAGTTTATCAAAAGTATGGGTATTCTTGCTGAAATCATAATGACAAAGAGAAGGAGAATGACAGCATAAGGTGGCAGAAAGTTTTAGAGACTTATATTAAGCACAGAAACTGAATTCCTTTTAACCAATGTTAGTTAAAACATTTTTATTATAAATCTGTACTAAACAACTTGCTACAGTGAATACAAAAAAGCTCTTGATCTAATATCAGAGCAGTTCAAGAAATCAAGTCAAAGAGCATGCATGTTCAACTAGCCATAGATCTGTCAGGACTTTGCTTTAAATAACAATGTTTACTAGAGCTCCCATTTATATATATATATATATATAAAGAGTATGCTAATTCCTAATAGGAGCAGAAGAAAGTGCTTTTGCTGATGACAAAGGAGTAAAAGCTAATATCCTCCAAATAAGCTTTAATAAAATATGGGATAAACCCACATGGAAAATAACCTGTTTTTGAAGATTTCCCATTCAATCATAAAATGAGAGGGGATTAATTCTCTCATAGGGATGTTTTCTTGATATGACTTTGAAATTCAGAGCACCCCACGGTATTTTGTGTAGGTGGGAACACAAACTGTTGAAGTTAAGATTATCCATCATATGCATTCTCAAGCACAATAGCTTTATCACATTTGCTTTTCCATGTGGGGGTTTAACTATAAGATAGGTTAGGCAGGTACCTGGGGGAAGGGTATTTTTGTTTCAGGTAAGCTTCATTGGAGGTTGGTGAGCAGCCCACAAATCATTTTATGAGAAAGGCAGCCATACAGGTCCTATAACTAAACATCACACGATACTGACTCCATTCTCTTTAAGCTCATTCTATATTTCATAAGCTTTTTGAGGAATGCAAATAAAATATGGAAAAAACTAATCTCCTTTTATGTCTTAAAACCCTACTTTCCAGTAATAATTTCAATTTTTTTTAGCATTGTTGAAGTTTTTAGCTCAGCACTATATTTCAATTATAGCAATAAACCAAAAGCTCAGTATTATATCTGACACTTTCCTGATTCTGTACATTATATATCTATACCTATATCTATACCGATATCTATATCTTGATTCAATATTTACAGTTTTCACTTTTGCAAAGCTTACTCACCCGCCTCATGTCAGGATCACTTGTATTGACAACTTTGGGTAATAATACAAAGATTAGCAATGGGAGGATCATCATCATAACCTTAAACAGAAACAAGAATCAAAAGATCATCAAATTTGTTAATCACTTAACAAATGTTTCACTTAACAACAGAAATGTTGGGCTCAATTGTGTTTGTAAGTCAAAGACTACCTGTATTGAACCTTTCACAACAAATTATGGCGATTAGAAATATTTAAGACACAACTTAAAGGCTGAATAAAGGAAACTACCAACCTAAGTTACATTTATTAAATATGTTTTAGGTAACCACTGAGATTACAAATCTCTTGGGATTATAGAGATGCGAGATGAGCTAAAACAATTGGAATTGGCTGGGTGCAGGAACCAACGCCATCCATAACCCTGGTGCACTGCTCATTTACGTGGGCCAGCCTTACTGTTTGAAGGCTGAGCGAAGCCTTCAACTGAGTGACAAAGCATTGCGGGGCCAGGCCCTTCACACCTGCGTCCAGCCCGCCAGAGTTCACTGCACCGGGGCAGGAATGGGATCCTGTACTGCGGAGCCCGCTGCTGCTTGGGTGGGAAGGACGAGAAGAATGATGAGGCTTTGCACCAGCCGTCAGAGAGCAGGTCAGGTGATGCTGGCTGGTTGGGGAGGGGGCAATCATTAGGTGGCTGCTGCCACCAGCAGCTTAAATGCCCCAACTGAAGCTGGAATTCACTGCGCCGGGGGAGAAATGAGAGGCCCTGCTGTCCCACAGAGCCTGTGCTGCTCGAGTAGGGAAGACGGAGAAAAACGGCTGCTCAGTTCGCTCTCCACCCCTGCCACTGCCAGCAGCCTGAATGGCCCAACTAAAGCAGGGATCGTGCACATGCTCTCTCTCTCTCATACACACAGAGTTTGGAGAGCCCCCCTGTCTCTGTCTCACTGAGGCGCTTCAGTAGTTGGCTGGCAGGCTACTCAGGTAAGGCAGTGCTGAGGGAAGGGAAGCACCGCACCCCCCCACCTTGCTTCGTACTCCACTACCACCCCACCGCTCAAGTGGCTTCTGTCGCCCGCACCACCTGCAGCAGCTTGGATGCCCTGTATGGATCGCTCTCTCCCCCCCCCCACCACAATTGAATTGATCTCTTGCTCTCTTCTCTCTGTCTTGTCCCATTTGCATGCAAGGATGCTCTGTGAGATGAGGTCTCATTAAGTAGTTAAGTGGAAAGTAGGTGAGGGGTGTGGGAAGGGAGGAGCAGGAGACCGTCAAATACTTTTTGTGCTGAGAATGAAAGTTTCTGGGTCCCTAACTCTGCAAAAGAGGATGGATGCCTGAATCTGTGCGATATTATAGCACCCAGGAGCTGTCCATTCTTGGCACGAAAAGCATTTCCCAGCCAACTCTCCTGCCTCTTCCTCAAAGCAAAGATAAAGAAATAGAAAAACAAAGAAAGGAAACAGATGTTTGCAAGGTGAGTCCTTGTGGCAGGAAGGGAGGGAGAAGCATGAGGTATCTTAGTGGGTTGGGGAGGCCTTGAGGGCCTGTTCTATCACATGGCCTTCCCCACCCTGAGATACCTCATTTACATATTGGTATTCTTGAATTGTGAGCTCTTAGGAAAGTATCCCCTCCTTGTATGTTGCAAACAGCTATCTTTTGCCATCTCCTTGTCCCCTCTTGACCTCTCCTGGTGGTCTCCCATCCTATCACTGAGGATGCTTTGGTACAAAGCCAGCTCTCCTCTCATGCTTATCTGAAGGTGAATGTATCTACTCCATGCAGAAAATATACGCTTTTGTTTATTATTTCAGACATAGCACACTTGAGATTTCTCAGGACAACCTACAACATACTACAATCAGGAAATAAAATTCTGATTAATTAAAATATGCAATAATTAAAATACACAATAGAATATAAAAGCTAAAACTTGCTTAATATGTAATTTCTATAAATGGAAGAATAGTCTGGTGAACTTGTTGATGTTTACACAATTCCATACATACCATGGGGTTCATTAAAAAGTCTGTCCATCCCCAAGATTCTCTCTTTATAAAATATGAAGGAGGCCCAGATGATTTCATTTGAAGAGGATATGGCAATCGAACGACTTCTGATGTTTTGATATAATTCACGTATCTTGCTCTGAATTTAAAAAAATTAAAGTGTATTCTATAGATTTTTCAATTTTATCAATACGTCTACACAGTATCCTGTGACAATATAAGCTGCGTACCTCAATGCATTTCATAACAAATTCATATGTAATATTAAAACTGTAGTTTTCAGAAATCCACGTATTAAAGCTAGGATTTATTTCTTTTTAAATATCTACCGGTAACATTGATATATGCAAGGTAAGTTCAAATTGCTTGTAATTACAATATGCCTATCAACATATTCTTAGCAATAAAAATATGGCTGCGTTAACATAATTCAGTAAATCACCATATTTTAAATTATTATTAAATAAATCAATGACCTGGTTTACACATTCAATCATATTCAATCAAACCAAGTTTTATAAGCCAAATGATTTGATTTATATATTGATAATCCACAAAAAAAACGTGCTCACTTTACTAACTGAAACAAGCATATATTACACATTACACTGTTCATTAACAAATATTTTATCCTAATAAAAATGAACACAAAATGGTTCATTTGAATTTTTGACTCACTAGATCTTAATTTCTTGAACGTCTTTCCAAATGTAATATGGTGTATGCAGATATTAAAGTTAAGCTTTTCATTTACAAAACATATTGATGGTGCAATATGAAATTTTAAACAGTTTACCTCATTTTTCCTCTTGAAGTAATATCTACTCGTACTGGTTCAAATTTGTAAGCTGGAGATATAACTTCAACAACGTATGATCCAGAAGGAATATCGTGAACCACAAAGCTTCCATCTGTCCTGATAAAATAGAAAAGAGCCAAACATATAACTCTATCACAGAATGTTTTCAGAGATAACATAATAATTTCAGATTACACACAAGAAAAGTTTTGCTTAATCAGACAAACTAGCCATATTTTAGAGCTACATTTCAGAGCATTAGACGCTGAATTAAGAAAATAAGATTATAATTATTGCTAACATATATGTACTACAATGTTCTTCATTAGTAACAAGAGACAGTGAACTGGTATAGCAGGGCAGTTATGAATACAAGATAAAACATTCTAGTTTCTATCTCAGCAGAACTACTTTGCCCGAGACAAACTGTAAAAATCACAAATATGTTACATACAAAGTATATTTATCTTATAGACCTGTTGGATTTACATATAAAAACAAATGAAGTATATTGTTTCCAATGATGATTTTTTTTGCTTAGGAAAAAAATTACACATGGCATGGAAAATGTTAAAAGGGAGAATATTTTGACTTGTCCACCCAATAAATTGGAGTCATTCAATGAATATGATTGGCAGATTGTACTTAAATATATTTAAGTATGAAATTCAGAAAGTATATTTATTCCTTAAATTTCTAAGGTACTCTACATTTTGAATCAATGTGAACCGACATTTAAAAGAAAATAAAAATGTGTGGACTAATTTACTAGCCATAATGGCTGTAAACGAACATAAAAACAGTCCCACTGCATCAGGACAAATATGACATCATACCCACAAAACTGGGCTTAGATTATTTGCATATCAGAGCTCAAATGTTTAAAGCCTGTGATGGCCTTAAAATGATACAATTTTATAAAGCTTGCAGATTCCTGCAGTTAAAAATTTGAAAGTTGGTTTATCTGCGGATAATCTATTTTTGATGGTATTTTGGTTGCCATTTTGAGGGTTGGGTTATCTGCAATTATATACAGCATTCCTTCCAATTAGCTTGATTGGATGACCCCTGGTCCCACTGTTTTAAGAAGAGAGAAAAATATTAATATTTTATAAAAATAAATAAAATTTAATAAAATAGCAAAATTTTCTGTGCGGTTTACAATGAATCTGTCCACTTTCTTTTTCCAAGCTAAAATTCCAAATGTACTATCCTTTTCTTGTATGGAGTCTCCAAATCATTTTGATTGTTAACTTCTGCATTTTCCTGCTCTGTTACTTTTCTAATATGATGACCAGAGCAGTACATAGTATTGTAGATATAGAAGCATCACAGACTTGTACAAGGACATTGCAATGTTGACAGATATAGTACATTTCAGCCAACATCTTCACTGAATTAACCACTAGGATTCTAAACACTGGATAGACATCAGGCTTTACCAGAGCATATGTAAGGTTAGGTGGTTTTGTTCTGATGTACATTACTTTACATGTAATGAAATCTTGGTCAACCATACATTGGAATATACTCATTTTTCAACATCAGAAGCAACTTGATTCGTGTGCATGTACTTCTAATCTGCAGGAATTCATCAGTGTAATATGAAAAGTTGTGTTAGCATTTCAACACAGAGGATAAGTTATCTTACAAAGTCTAATAAGAGACATTGGGTGTCTGCTTAAAATGCACCCCTTAAAAGCAACTCCCTTCTGGGAGGAGCATAGGGAGAAAGCAAGAACAACTTCCCTATCAATATAGTGTTTAAGTATACCATAGTAATGTAACTAATTCAATTTTTGATACTTATCATTTCTAGGTCCAATTCTGATTTACCATTAAGAAAAAAAACCCATAATGGTTGGAGACATGAAATTGTATGTTGAAGTTTTAATAAAGATGTACTGTAAAATATGTTGGTAATTAACATTTTCAAACAACTGAGTATGTGTGTCTGGAAACCTATATCTGCAGATCAGAAACCCAAGGACATCTGAAATTGAGCAGTTTATTCTTCCTCAGAGCAGAAACCCAACTGTAAAGATTGAGAGGTATTGCTTTGCCAGGCCAAATACATTTAGAAAAAAACTGTTTGTGATCTTCCCAAGCAACAAGTCAATCCCAACACACTGTGGCACAATAAATATGCTTTCAAATCTGTCCTGGATAATCTGCCTTGACCTAATCCAGACCACCTTTCCCCTCAGCCTATTCTCTGGCATCAAGATTTTAAGAAAGAATAAAAATAGTAATGATGAATCGTATTTTTGCCTTTGTCTAGTGAGCCAGGAAGCTTTAAATTGCAATATAATTTATATCACACCTTTCCTTTAGAAACTCCCTACTCCAACTTTTGTCTACATCAATGCTGTCGATTAGGATTGGTTGGGAGAAGTGATGGGGCCAAAGTAATCCCCTGAACTTCCGAAGGCTAAAGGATCCATTTGAACCCGTCTCTCCTCAGGGCCAATTCAGAATCCAAACGTCTCATCTACAACCTCTCAAGGCAAAAACCTCCCTGGACACAAGCTTGACTCCATGGACACAACTACATTGTTTACTTGACAACACCAGAGCAGTAGCGTCTTCAATGCCTTCAATTAGCATTGTGGGGGGTTTCTGGTAGTCTTTCCCCTCAGGTATTAAGTGCAAAACTTGCTTAGTATTTTTTTCTTTTCTTTTTGGGGGGCAAGACAGTTTAAGGCGACAGTGATGAGGGAAGACTGTTGGACTGGTAAGAGACCCGTCTTCGCCTAGGTCACTCCGTTTCCGAAATTAATACATACATTAATAAATATATATTTTTAAAAATTGCCCTTTTAGTGATTGCCCAATTCAGCCTTGCGAAAGGCTTAACTACAAACCGCGGCCAGCCTCCCGGCGGTTTTCAAAAAGACACACAAGGATCCAAAGCGAATTAGAAACCAGTTCTCGACGTGGTCCGGAACGCAGCAGAAGACCCCCCCCCTCCCCACAACAAGCACCCCGGGGCGGGGTGTCCGCAGATCGGGGCGGGGAGAGTATCAACGGTTACCGCCACCGCGGCTGCTACTCACTTGAGGAAGCCGACGTGCTCCTCCCCGTCCACCAGCACTCGGGCGCCCGCAATCCAGTCTTGGGGTTTCACTCCCGGCACCACTGCGCGACCCTCGATCTTAAACCGCTCACCGGCGCCAAGAGCATCCCCGCCACCGCCGCCGGCCGTTTCTATAGCCCACGAACGTGAGGGGAACTGAAACGTCGCGGCCAGCAAGAAGACCGTTCCGAGCAGACCAAAATATCCTGCCGCCATGATAGCTCTTGCGCGAGATACCGGGATAACGAACAAGCGGAAGGAGACTTTTTTTCCCTCTTCCTTTCTTCCCCTTACCGACGCATGCGCCAAGCGACCGGAATGCGCCTTTCGACGGGCCGGCGCTGCGTGTGGTCACGTGACAAATAAGGGACGTACTCCGGTTCTTATCCTCCACTCTGAAATTCCGGATTTCCGGTTTCTTCTAGCATTTTTTTCCCCCGAGGGAAATTAGCCTTGGGTTGGTAGTAAATTGTTGCCAGACGAGGCTATATTACTGTGATTCGACAAAAGTACACCCTACCCTACTCGAAGAATCAGGATAAAAATTTTCGTGAGCCACTCGAGTGGAAATTGCGGGACTCGGGGCGGTTTACAGTAAATTAATAAAAAACATTCATTACAAAAATTAAAAGCAACACTAAAAACATATTAAATAGAACTGTGAACATATAATCTGTAGATTTTTATTTCTTAAGTTATTAACCAGGTACTGCACTTTATTGAATGGTCTAATTCACTATCTGATGAACATGTAAAAATGTTGCACTATAAAATTTTATTCTACTTTCACCAATAGAAGGACTAGGATGCAGAAACTCAACTTCTGATGAATAGTTTGGGTGTGGCCTTGTTTTTCATCTGTGATTCTAAAAGAATCAAATGGATCCCAAAGTTAGTTTTAAGAGTCTCTCTCTCTCGTTTTTGTTTAAAAGATGCAATGGAAGAGGAACAATTTTACCAGACAAGACTTTAAAATTGCGATGTCTAATAGAATTGGTATAAAAAAGCAGCAGCATCTCATTGTACAAGCTCTTGCCTTTTGAATATGCACATACCATGATGTACGTGCAAAAGCACCAGGGCATATATTATGATGGTACCACGCTGCTTTTGTCATTTGAATCCTGTTTTGAATACTTTTATCTTCACTGCAATTGTGAAAATTGGCCTTATCAGTTAAATAGATGGTTAGGTTGCTCTATATCTGCACCAGAGCTACTGAGGGGAAACAGCTCAATTAACCCTGAAATTATCCAGTTGCATACAGAACAGCTAAGGGCAAAAAGCTCCATACAAATAGACAAAATGGCCTTTTCTAACTGTGGTTTAAATAGGGCAGGCTTTTAAATAAAAGAAATAGGTATATCAAATGCTGGGGAAATTTTCAAGTAAACTTGTCTACTAATATTTCCATTATATGGCAGGTATGTAGGATGTTGACTCTATCTTGGCTTCATATACTTCATATTTATAATTATAGAAACTTTTCTAGTGCTGGGCCGAGAGGTGGTATTCAGCAGGTTCTGACCAGTTCTGGAGAACCGGTAGCGGAAATTTTGAGTAGTTTGGAGAACTGGTA
>JANHFK010004507.1:330108-340428 GCA_036250565.1 Sibynophis collaris
AATGATCAGTTGACTGTGTTTCATATTTAATGAATAAAAGATAATAATAATAATAATAATAATAATAATAATAATATCTCTTCAACATGTCTGTGGAGATTCTTAGTCATCCAGATCATGGTTATCCCTTGCTTTTTCAAGAGGCAACTTGACTTTATTTTTCCTTGAAGATATTTCACTTCTTATCCAAGAAGTTTCTTCAGTTCTTCAAGGAAAAACAAAGAAAGTCCAGTTGCCTCTTGAAAAAGCACCTTTGGGGCTAGTTCTGTAACAGATAACTTGATTTCCATCCTGTAGAGAAATTTTCATTTTCAAATTATTAATTCCCCTTAGTTACATACTCAATTTTCCACATGTTTTATAGTAAGAAAAATAGTCAAGGATAGGGCAGGAAAATATAGCAGAGTCATAAACTAAAGACAACAAGTAAAATTACCATCTGGAAGTCTCTCTTTTATGAAACATTATCTTGGGTTCTACCCAACTCCTACTTGCAGCTGTTTGTTGAGCTCAGAGTACTAATGAATACAACAGGTTTAATTTTGCTAGGTGTGACTTGGATAATATTTCCGCGTTTTCATTCACCCAGACTTGTAGTTAAGAAATGTATCATAGACATAATAGGAACAATGTGATTTGAAGATGCAAGGAAAAGGGGTAAATAGTTTGAGGATGCAAGGAAATAGAATCAAAAGCTAGTGATTTGCTTACTTAGATAAGAAACAGCAGAATAAAAGGATTTAATTTTTATGTTCATAAAAGCAAACAATGTTTTGTAAAAGAAAAAACCATGCTTCCCTGATATATCATAGTTAAGAAAAGCCCTGATAGGGTCATGTTGTCATTTTATGTTTTGCTAGTAATAGCAGACTGATACAAGAAGTATTTGTTAGATTTATATGCTATATTTCCTTCAGGAGCTTAAAGTGGCATAGCCTCTTTTAGTTCCAAACAAGCACATGGTGAAATAGATTGAGCTGAGTGAGTGACAGTCCTCAGTGAATTTCTGTGAGTGAAGGTAGACTTTTTAAAATATATTTTTTTAGAATAGTGAAATACAAAGAGAAAGAAGTTCATATTAGGTAGTGACAATAGAATGAATTAAACTAAAAATAAAAACATGAGAAAAGTCTACTGACATATTCTTCCATTCTGTTTCCTCAATATTTATTTCTATATACTGGTATTTATAATATACTTTATGTTGGATATTGAAGATTATTGGTAATATATATTTAAGGACCTTTCATATTATGATTTTTATATTATTCTCATAACTTTTTTCTAGCAACCATGTTCCAGATTTGTCCTGATGTTTAATAATAATAATATACACTGGATATATATTGTCAATTATAACATTGCTGCATATTTTTCAATTTTGATTTTCCAATCTGGTATCGTCAGTAAGGATCTTTTTTCAATGTTTTGCCAAATATGTTCTTGCTGCTGTCAACATCTATCTTGGTAAATTGTGATATTTCTCCTTTAAGTATTCTAGGATTATACCTAATAAAAATATGTTTATTTTCAAAGTCTTCTGAATATTCTTTATATATTTCTTTCAAGTATTTTGTATGTTATTTTTACATAACTATCACCTATGATATCTATGGAGATTCTCAGACATCCAAGTCATTGTTGTCCCAAAGGTGCTTTTTTTCAAGAGGTAACTGAACTTTCTGGTTTTTCTTTGAAAACGTTTTGCTTCTCAACCAAGAATGAGAAGCGAAACGTCTTCAAAGAAAAACCAGAAAGTCCAGTTGCCTCTTGAAAAAAAGTACTTTTGGGACACCATCTATGATAAATTGTTCTTCTTTAGCATTTCTGGTTCTATTATTTGGTAAATTGAAGATAGATTTGAACTTTGATTTCTCCAGTCCTATACCTTTATCATTACACAAACATATATACTCTACAAAAGAAAACCCAGAATGGCTCATTGATTGTTACTCTTAAGCCATCAGCACTATAAACAAGGCTAGATTTTCACTTAACTTATTGCAAAAATTAAAGTTTGTTGCATTTACATAATCACTAAAGCTTAATCTTTTATTTACAAACCACATTGGACTGAGTCCTTAACACATGACAAAAATATTTTGCACAAAGAAATGTACTACATTGTGGCTTGGTGCACACACAGGAATAGAGTCTATACCATCAGTATTACTATCTTTTTTCCAACCTGCTATAGTTTAAACTAATCCCCCCTACTCCCTTCACACACCCTGTATAAGAGTTCTTTTGATCACAGAATCCCAACAACAAAAACCCGGTTTAAAAGTGTTTTGGGGCAAAAGTGCATACAGTCCTTCAAAGCTAATCATCTCAAGAATCTCGTAGCCAGCTGATTTAATCCAATTTGCCTTTGAACTACAAAGTCTTTAGAAGTATCATTACTGGCTATAGAATGAATACTCTGTGCAGATGCCAGCAATGTAATTGGCTGAGTAACAGAGCTTTCTGGCAGGATTAAGTCTTAAGTCAGGCTTCCAGCAGGATTTCTCTGTTCCAAGCCAAAGGAGCAACGAAATGACAAATACTGCATGCCTGATACCTAGTTTCCTGGCTGTGTGTATCTCGGAGCTTATAAAAATGAAACAAGATAAATTGGAAGGTGCCGATTTGAATTTAAACCAGAATTTCTATTCAATCCATTTTCTTCTACCGTGTTAAGCAGATGTCACCGCTATAGAAGACCTATTGCTGTGACATGCAACATAGGTGAAAACAGCCGAATGTCTGAAATCATTTTGTAAAAGCACTTCAGTTGCAAAATGCAGTCCAAAGATAATGGTTTATAAATATCTGTTCATCCTGTTCAGAGCTACAACTGTATTTTTAGTCTATAGATTCCTTAGAGGCTAACATCTTCATAGCATAAAACCGAATCTGACTTCATTTTACCAGAAGAAAAGAGACCTGTATTTCTTTACAGTACTCCACTGTTCAAATATTCTTGATAGAAACAAGTACAGTAAAGCTAGTCTTTCAAGTAATATGGTCACGTGATGTTGAATAGCCAGAACATGCAAAGCTTTATGCTTGTTTTCAAATACTACTGTAGGCAGTGAATAAGATATGATACGCAATACATCTAAGAGATATATTATTTATATTTGATAACAGGGCAAGTATCTCTTTATCTTATGCTCTGTTACAAGTGCAGTTTTGAAATGTTTTTCTAAGGCTTGAGAAATAGTGAACATGCATTCATTTTCACTAATATTCATGAAGTACTAAAAAACAACATTTGGCTCTATCACTCACCCTCTGAAGGAGGCAATAACACTCCCAGCCATTCTCAATTGAATCCCTCAACAATTTCCACCTTCACAAGTTGGTATCCTGTTTACCTCTGTGCTTCTTGGGTTGAGCTGTCTATGCTATGAATATTCTCCCAATTCATCACAAGATGACACCATAATAAGAGGCTCCTGATCATGCAATTAGGAGAAGAGGCATATGCCCAGATCACGTGTTCCAAGAGGCATTGCACATATACATGTCTTGATCTGCTCCTGTGGCACATTTCTGGTGACTGTTGTGCATTTTTAAAAAATGGACAATGAACTGCTCAAATAGCAGAAAGGTGAGCAAGTAGCAATAGGATATTGGAGAAGAAATCTCTCTATTTCCTCAGCAAGGGCTGTCAAAGTTGCAGCCCGCGGGCAGGATGTGTCTTGTGCTGGCCACACCCATACCCGGTTTAGCAAAGGGGGAAAAGTCATGATATGTCACGTGACCTCACTCTGACGACACGAGTTTGACACCCTTGTTCTACAGGCTGCTCTGTGTGCTGTGAAAGAGACTGTCAGTGTGGTATTATAGAGGAATTTAGCTGTGACCTTGAGAAGAGGGTGGTAGAATCAATTACTCAGCCCATGGGAAAGTGGAAAGTGTCAAAAAAAGACTCAACCCCACCTATATCTTATGGCCTTTAAAAAGCAGCAGTAAACTTCATAATTCTGTTAATAAACTCTAAAGAGCAGTATTCAAACTTGACAACTTGACAAGCTGCACAGACTTCAACTCCCAGAATTCCCCAGCTAGCATGCCAAGTTTCAAGAACACGTCCTACAGCAATATAACAGTACAAGTAGTCCTCCACTTACAACAGTTCATTTAGTGACCATTCAAAGTTATAACGGCACTGAAAAAAGTGACAGTTTTTCAGGCTTAAGACCATTTCAGCATCCCCATGGTCACATGATCAAAATTCAGACGCTTGGCAACTGATTCATATTTATGACAATTGCAGTGTCCTGGGGTCATGTGATTTATGACCAGACAAGCAAATTCAATGGGGAAGCCAGATTCACTTAACCATGTAAACTAACTTAACAAATGTTACTAACTTAACTGATGCCGTCATTCACTCAACAAATGTGGCAGGAAAGGTCATAAAATGAGGCAAAACTCACTTAACAAATGTCTCAACAATTGTTGAGTTGTGATTGTACGTCGAGGACTACCGGTATTCCTGCTGTGCTTGCTTCTTGATCTGGCCTACCTCAAAAGACTGGCAGACATTAAGGTTCACATTCTAAAATAGATGGCTATTTTGCAGTGGCATGAAGCCACATGATCTCTCATTCACCTCAAGTAGCAAAATGTCTTGTGACAATTACACTTTGCCAATTATCATGTGACAATCATATTCTCTCAGGCTTTGTTTTGGAAGTCACTCTTGGATGAGTGATTCCTATTTTGATTAGGCAGCTCCAGGGAACACCAGGGTTGTAAGGCTAGACTGAAAAGTCCCACCAAAAACCCCACAAGAAAAGCAATGACAAACAATATACTACAACAGTATACTACTATAGCTTGGATTAGTATTTTGGCAGCACTTCTTTCATTAAAACAAACCTGTTTATATTTTTATTGATGGTGATCCTTCATTGCTGGGCGTTATTAATACAGGGACAACTTTATAACTAACCATGGTTAAGGAAAGGAGGATTGGGAGCAATTCCAACTACAGACCACCATATTGAAAATATGTCTACAGATGTGATGCAAAAATCCAGACATAGAATTTAGGTGGGTGTTGTTCCTGACCCATTCTCTGGCTTTGCATTAAAAACATTCTTCTCTATGGATGGCAGTGATAAAATCACCTGCCACCATCATATCTCCTTTGAAATGGGCAGATGGACCCAGATCTGGATAACAGACAGTTACTATTAGGAGAGGAACCAATAAGAAGATGGAGTCATGTCTCATTCTGAATGTGTTTTTCATATTACAATGAAAGAGAACTTTATAGCAAAATCAGAAAAAAGCCACCCTTCCTCCCAACTCTTGAAACACCTAAGCTGAAATAGAAAATAATATCACACCAAAACAATAGCAATTATTCTTGGCCATCATGGTGGCGCAGTGGTTAGAATGCAGTACTGTAGAATGCTACTTCTGCTGACTGCCACCTGCCTGCAATTTGGCAGTTCAAATCTTACCAGGCTCAAAGTTGACTTCCATCCTTCTGAGGCTTGTAAAATGAGGACCCAGATTTTTGGGGGCAAAATGCTGACTTTTTAGAGGGGGCTGTAAAGAACTGTGAAGTGGTATATACCAGTGCTATTGCTATCATAACAGGACTTTAAAAACGTATGGAAAGCAAGCTGCCTTGATTGACTATTTAAAAGCAAGTAGTTTTTTTTAAAAAAAGCTTTAAATGGTAAAATTTATCTTCATAAATAGATTATTGATGTATTGATCTAGTTAGTATATAGATGTATAGAAGGCATATTTATTTCTTACTGTGGAGAAGACTTAATGTCAAATATGACTAGCTTTTTGAAGCCCTGAAGTTCAGAGTTGAGTCTGAAAATCAGTGTCAAAACATCCATCAATGGTTGACAAATATGCACAATCCATCTGCAAATAACCAGGTGTTTCAGTAAGTATATTTGATGAACAATTAAGAAAAGGTAGTTGGGATCTTTTAAATATTTTCAAAAGTGTTGCAATATTCCCCAATGAGAGTAAGGTTCAGAAGAGGAGATTCTTTCTCTCTCCTACTGAACATTTTAAAAGGAGAAAAAGAAAAAAGTAAGAAAAGCACAAGTAGACAAATATCATAAAGCTGAGTAAAATTTTAAAATTTGAGTAAACCTTTTCAGTGTAATGTAAGCTTAGTTCTATTTGTCTGAATACTTTTTAGCATGCAGATCCTAGTGATACTAATCACCCCAATATTAATTTTAAACTCTCATCCTATCAATTAAAAAATCTGTTCTTTAACAAGTCATCCAATGTTAACTATTAAAACATGTTAAGAAAACCAAATTTGGAGTGCAATACAATCCCGGAGTAAAATAACCTCAGTAGGTGTTTGTTTGGGAGTCATGCACGAAACAGGTACCTAATGAAAAGACATTTGGCCGTGAAATGTTTTTTTAGGAGAACAGGAGGTAAGTTGGCAGCAGCTGAGTAAGAGGGCTAAAAAAACTTGTCAATGTTACCTGCTCAATTATAGTAATTTTACATCTGCTTCAATCTCCTGACTCTGTCTCAATGTTTCTCAATCTTAGCAACTTCAAAATGTGTGGACTTCAACTCACAGAATTCCACATGTGGCCTGGGGAATTCTGGGAACTGAAGTCCACATCTAAAATTGGCTGTGGTTGCTTAGCCTTAGACTGTTAAAAATTACTAAGTGCTGGCTCTAGGATATAGATTTCAGCCTTATCCTGTTTGTTGCAGTTAAATTATTCAATGAAGACCCTACTGTAGAACCCTTCTTCTAGGAGAATGAAATATTCTAGGAAATATTAAAAAGGCAGAATATTATACCTCCCTGGATGAGAAAAGGAGATACATGTTATTGGAAAGCAGCCCCCACCTTTGTTAATAGCCCCAGAAAGACTGAGTCATCTTATCTGCAAGACAAAAGGCTGGGCTAGTTTATCTACAACACAAAAAACCTTCACCCTCAGGACATAATAGGATTAGCCCTCTAACCATCTCACCACAAGGCACCTGGGAAGATTTCATCACCCAGCAAGAAATCAACCAAGCCTGGGACTCAAGACATGCGTGGCCCCATGGGAATCAGAATACATTTCTTTCACGGGAACAAGAATCAAATTCAAAACCCAAGAGAGAGTATTCATATACCTCACTCTCCACTCCAGCTACCCAGGACTTCAAACCATGTGGTCCTGTCCACCATTAAACCATCTTTCCAAATCAGCCTCCATGTCTTTCTCCCACGTAGAACTGAACCCAGATGCACATTTCTTCCAACACTACTTGGCTACTTTCCTTAACATAAAAAGCTATCAATTCTTGATTACCCCCATGTTGGCTGGGTGATCTAGAACCATGCACTCCCAAAATGTTTAAGCCTAATCACCTTGAGCAAGAAAGAGTTTTTCTTCTGATCTACCCAGAATCTAAGGAAGATAAGCATTTCCCTTTCAAGAACAGATGATGTCAGTATAATTACCTACCTGTACTCTTTTTCCTGGAAAAAAATAGCCACACCTAATCACTTCAAAACTCAGCAAAAGGGAATGTGAAACAAACAGGGGATGAGGTGTCTGTCAGATGTGTAAATTCTTCTTCCCATACTACAACCTAATTTTGATTTATTTGCTTTGCAGTGCTACAGTTAGTTTAAGGCCCCAATGTTTTTAGCTCATAAGCGTACCTGTGGTTAGCACTGTTAACGTGTTAGAATTCCAACAGTTTTGATTAAGATTTGTAAATATGGGGTGGCAATTTTTCCCCTTCTCTGGCAAAACGTGGAGAGTAAAGCAGTTTGAAGCTGATTCTTTCTTGTACTTAAAATTGTTATATGTTTAAATACACATGCAATGTAATGCATTTGCTTAGTTTGCTGTTCTGTTGTTCTCCACAAGATGGCTTCATTTACCATAAAATCCTTACAAATAGCAGCCATCTGTTCTTGATTTCTTTTCCCCCCCACTTTCCCTTATTTTTACTCCACCCTTATATTTATATATTGTCTATTCAAGACAGAAACTCAATTTCTCAAGGATTAAAATTGAATTGTATCTTAAATGTATCTAAAAACACTAACAGGATGACATTGAATTAATATTTCTTTAAAATGCTTATTAGAAGTCATAGAAGACTTCTGTTTTATTGCTGGCTATATTTACTTTCAAAGCATATGTTTATATTTCTTAGAAATGACATTTGGTGATGATTTCCAAGTGTATGTATTTATATTATCTTTGTGCTAGCAAATGAAGTTATATCAGCGATATGTCTATATCACAAATAAAATGAATGGTCTTAATGGTTCAAAGGTTCAGTAACAGAACATTGCTTTCTTTATAAATAAAACAACCATAGAAAAAAACTGAAGTAAAAAACAGAGGCCAATTTTTTTCTTAGGCAATTTAACATAATTGATTGGTTTAAAAAAAACAACAATGATATAAAAAAACTCAATTTTTCAAAACAGATGGCTTTGTTTAGATAAGTTGATGAGTGCAAGCCAAAATTTCAAATCAAATTTGTTCTCATGTAAAAGATTAAAAAAACACCCCAATTTTCACACGAGAAAAATCTGTGATTAATTTAAAAAAGAAAACTAATCCAATGAAATTGTTATTACGGTCCATAGACCAGCATAGAAAAAACTATATTTCTTTCTTACCTGATCTATGATACAATTAAGAAATAATGCCATTGTCAACTCTGAAGCTGATCTGACCTGATCATTTTGGAGCTTCAGCATTGCCACACTAAGAGCTGAGGGATAGGGAGGGGGGGAATAGAGATAGCTGGGGTTTGGAGACAAAACAAAATACTTTCTCTTGGGAACCAAGGACATTCTCAAACCTGGTCAGAGAGAGAGAGGGGGAAAGTGATGTTACCATGCAACCGTATGGTGCTCTGATTGGACTATGTGATTGATTGTTTGGGGAAGGGGAAAAACTTTTACTTTTACTTTGGTGAAAACTGTGGGAATCTTCAGAGTTGGTTTTCATCAGAACTGTGCCAATATGATTTTTCCAATAAAAGTATTCTTTGAGGAATCTACCAGCCTCGGAGTTTTGTTTGCTTTGGGATTATTACTTGGAACCCTGACAGCCATTATATATAATGCCGTTTAATGTTGAAGTATGGTATACTCTAATTGTGCTTTGTTAAACAAGTGATTCAGTAATAGATGGATTCATGTTTTTCAAAAGACCAACATCAAACAAACAAACTACAATGTGAAAGTAGAAATACTTCCTAGATTGAATACACTTTCCTTTAAAATTCAGGCATCATGATCAAGTTTGGCTCAGCCAGTTGGGATCCAACCAATAGTTTCACATCATAATAAAATACTTCATTACTAAGGTTGATTCCTGCTAAGTTATCAACTGAAATTTCCAGTCTTCAGAATCCAGAGCTGATCTTCTCTATACATCATTATGGTTTCCTTCAAATAAAAGCATCTCTTAAAAGCATTTGAGCTCAAAATAATATTGGTCTTATTTACATGACATGGTTCAGTATAGAAAGGAACAGTGATAAGGCAACATTGATGCCATATTAAAACAAAAGACTTCATTTGGCTTTATTTCAGTAACCATGCATTAAGTTGCAATGTATGCACTCTTATGGGTACAGATTTCTACAAAAACATTTGCAAAAGCTGAAATTGTCTTCAGATTCCAGGATCCAAGAAACAAAGAAGTATCTATGTATAGGTTTTCTATTTTGGACAGCCATACATCGTACAGTAATTAATGATTAAAGCTATTGAGGCTGAGAAGTTGGGAACAAAATCAGGGTTTTGGTCTCCCTGGATCTCTTTTTTCATGAATATTATTTGAAGAAAATTTTGGCAACACAATCATATTGCCTTTAACATAGTTATTGTTTCTATTTTTAAAAGAAAAGCTATTGACAATGCTGTCTGAAATTTTATAGGCAATCTGGTACCCCCATCACTTTTTTAGTATAAGGTAACAGCAAATATACTATATTTCTAATGCAATTCAATATAAACTCTAATATAGTATCCAGCTGGTTACTATACAGTAGGGAAGTAAGTAAATCTGGGGGCAAACGGGCAAGAAAAGTAAGGGAGATAACTTGGTGCTGGGATTTGATACATATAACTGGAAGAAGTCAAACAGGAAGGGGGATCCTTGGAGGTAGTTAGCTTAATAGATGTAGACCAGAGGTGGTATTCAGCAGGTTCTGACCAGTTCTGGAGAACCGGTAGTGGAAATTTTGAGTATGGAGAACTGGTAAATACCACCGCCCCCATCTATTCTCTGCCTCCCGAGTCCCAGCTGATTGGGAGGAAATGGGGATTTTGCAGTATCCTTCCCCTGG
>JANHFK010004508.1:63399-74353 GCA_036250565.1 Sibynophis collaris
AGAGAAGAGGAAGAAAGAAGAAAGGAAGAAAGGAAGGAAGAAGGAGAAAGAAAGAAAGGAAGGAAAGAAGGAAAGAAAGAAAGAAAGAAAGAAAGAAAGAAAGAAAGAAAGAAAGAAAGAACACAAAAAAAATCTTAGCATTTCCTAGAGTTGCAAAGTAATCAAGAATATTTCTTTGGAAAACAAATATTACCTTCAAATGAGGAAATGTATTGTGGCAAAAATTTACACCCCCTCAAAAAAAATTATGATGTCAAATATTTGTCCAGAAATAATTGGCTCTATTCTTAAACAAATCTGATGTTTGTAATCACAGAAATTCAGAACTCTTTTTAGTAGCAGATGCAGAGATCTCCTGGGAAATGTCCAGAGTAGACTATGTAGATAGACTATGTTATAATCTGCAGGGTCCATGGGCAAGTAAACAGCTGTGACTTTTAATGCACATTTTTTTTTGGATTCCATCTTTTAAAAAAAACAAAAAAAAACTTGCATGGAAGAACAGGATTTTTAGCAATGTTAGAGGCAGCAGGACTGGGGAGGGGTGGTTTTAATCTCAGGCTATTTAAAATATAAAAATGTTCTCCATATTGAGATAATCTAGGTCTAGTTAGCTGTTAGCTAGTTAACTCCAGAGGATGGTAGAGGACAGGAAGGCCTGGAGGAACATTGTCCACGGGGTTGTGATGGGGCGGACATGACTTTGCAACTAACAATAAGTTAGCTGTATTACTGGACTCATTAGCAACCCTATGGAAATTCAACATAGGCCATCAGTTTGCTCTCCAGATGTATAGGACTTCAACTCCCACAATTCCAAGCCATAGTGAACTTTGGCAGTCAAGGTTCAACACTGGAAAGCCTGTGTGATCATTTTGTCTCCCATGTAGCTATAGGACTGATGTGACTGATTATTATCCAAGATTACTTGGGAAAATGAACTAAACAGGAATAATTGGGGTAATATATATTTTCTAGATGCCTCCCTTCCAAAAATGAGAGGACTATTTTTATTATTCTGGACAATCATTCAGAAAATTAGGAACTGAACAAACAAAACAGATTAGATTTTAGATCCCGAAGTAAGTTAATGAGAACAATCTCTCTCTTTTTGAATGCATATTTTTAAAAAAACCCCAAAACCCCGATTAGGTATCTCTTGGCTCACATTTAGAAGTAGATGCAATCATATGGGATCCTGGAAAGACCAGTTTTAACCAGAAAACTATCGATTCCAGTGTGAAACAGAATTTAAAAAAAAAATATTTAATGCGTTTCAATTTTGTCAAACAACAATAAAACAAATAAATAAAATAAAATGCCCATCTGCCCAATTTCAATGCCTGCTGCCTGCCTTTCGGGTGGTTTAGGGGTTCTCTTTTCAGATCTGTTGACTCGAAATGAACAATTCATATTCATGCCAAGATTGGTTTTTTTTTTTGCTTGAAATGAGATCTATTGAACTGAATACACACTCAGCATCATAGATAGCAGCCATCCATGACGGTGCAGAAAAGGCAGGCATTTGAGGAATGCCTAGTGGGATGTTAACTGGTAGGTTTGGAACTTTAGGGAGATTCACATTTGGTAGATTCACATTGGGCAGATTACTGGTTAAGCTCCTGTGGAAGAAACAGACAGAAAGAAAAAAAATACCATCACAGTGACAATGCTGATGCAGCAGAAGCACGGTGGCACTTAGAAAGAAATCTGCAAAGTTCACAGCAAAGACAACAATCAAAAAACCCAAACCAAAAACATTTCAGAGAGAAGCATGAGTATGGAAAGGTTTAAGTGTGGGATTGAGGCCTTTGCGTTATTTCAGCACTCTGCGATCACAAGTTGCTAAAACAGAGAGAGAATAGAAAGAGAGAGCAAGGACAAAACCAAAAGAAGGAACATTTATAAAACAGCAACTTAAAACATCGATACAGAAGGACGGAACTTACTGCTACCACATTTTAAAAACTGTAGACTTTAATTAGGTCTTAGGTAAAAGACGAGGGACACACTCAAATGATTTTAATGATCGGCATGTAGACTTGAAGGACAAAAATGGCACAGCTATCCTAAAAAATAAAAAATAAAAGTCTAATAGGACCATTTTGTAGATTTGTGTGTCTGTGTCTGTTATAAAAGAGGTTTAGTAATTGAATATATGGACAGGATTTTTCTCTAGGTAAGCATTTTATTCCCAACACGTGGCGTTACCATTTTATATGGCATCCATGTGAGGTGGGTGGCCATATAAAATCTATTTAATAAAACAAACAAATAATATTCCCTTTGAGTAGCAACATATGGGATAGGGGGCCTCCCTATAACGTATCCTATATCCATGTGGGGATGGTCTTACCAGTGAAAAATGGGATTCCCTGTTTTTCAGTCTATGGCTCTCTATGACTCTCAACATGAACTTGACTCTCCTTAGGCAATTGCTTTGAACAAATTATTGGCAATGTTATAGGATTCTGCTGAAGGTAGTGGAAGGGCAAAGTTGTTCTTACTCACATCAGAACTGAGCAACTATGGATCTGAAATCAACAATGACTTCCTGGCACATACACAAAATCAATAAATCAAACCTTTCTAGATATTATGGGCCTCATCATGTAGTACTGTACAGAAACTTCCTGACTGGCAAATATACTGAATTGGAGAAATTGTACAAATTTGAAGGAACCTAGAGGAGTGTGTAACTTTGATAACAGAATTACAGCTTCAAAAATCCAAGTTGGATGAAGTACATGAGGAATTTGATGAGCTTCCATATTTTGCAGATGGAAGCATATAGTCTAATTTTGCGCATATTGACTCAGAAGTGTTTTGCTTTGAGTTGCATCACATTTATGTCCAAGTAAGTTGAAAGGAGAATTTGCACAGAGAATATGATATGTGTTCATTCAGATCAAAGGAGTATCTACTATTCATAAATAAATATACAAAATATTTTCAAATGTATAGCAAAATAGCATGAAATTGGCATTTCCATGAAATCTAAACTCTGTGCAACAAGTCCTGATACCAACAGAAGAAAATATTTATTTCTTTGCTTCTGCTTCCCCCCAAAGCTCTATTCTGACCTTCAGAAGACAATGCAAATATTGTTTCTCTGGTAGTTGTTGGCAGAAACTTGGTGAATGCATCTAATAATCATAGGAGCTCACTTTGATTAAGTGAGTGAATATTGAACATATATATCACTTCAATCAGAATGACTTTAAAAGAGTACAGCAGTGCTTTTGAAGCGTACCAATTTAAGATGTGTGGACTTCAACATCCAGAATTCCTCAGGCTATCTGCTGGCTGGATAATTCTGGGGGTTGAAATCCACACATCCTGAAGTTGACAAACACTGGTGTTCAGTATACGGTACATCCCCCAAAGATACCTTTATGCAAAATAAAATAGATTGAACATCTTTGCACATAATAATCTAAATGCTGGGATTTAGGTCTGCTGAGACCTAATCTTTTTGACATATCTAGCACTAATGAACTAAGTCTTTGCTTCTTTTGAGCATCAAGTCTTCACTTGTAGGTGTATAGACTGGCTCAAAAGTTGAATACAACTTGCAAACAAGCAGTCATTCCTTAGTTTTGCCCAACACAGCAGTTAAGCTTAGAGGGGAAAAAATCATACATATAAATAGGAATTCTCTTTCTCTCTTTGTCCCATTGTGGTATGCAGTGGATGAGTAAAGGAGGGCACTCAGTTGGGAAGACTAGAGGGGAAAAAAGAAAGAGGAGAGGCAAAAAGAAAGGGAAGGAAGGACGGAAAGAAAGAAGGAAGGAAGGAAGGAAGGAAAGAAAGAAAAAGAAAGAAAGAAAGAAAGAAAGGAAAGAAAGAAAGAAAAAGAAAGAAAAAAAACTCAGTTCCTTAGGGTCGCCCGTTTTATTTGGCTGGATCTTGGCTGTCACATGAGTGGTTTTGCGGGAAAGTTGGCATTCGGCAAAGCAGCTGGCTCCTTCTCCTGTCACCGGGGCTCTTTCAACACTCTGGCAGGCTCTGCTGCTGGGCAAGCATCCACACCCCTGCAGATCAGCCAAACACAGGCTCTCTCCCCTTGGCTTTTGCCCCCAAGCTGCTGCTGTTAAATCAACATCCCTTCCGCCCCAGAGACCGAGGCGGCGCTGTGGCCAAGACACCATCCTTGACATTTCCCTTTGATGTGTGCATTTGTGTTTGTGTGTATAGATTGGGAAGGAATGGGATAACCAGGCCCGGGACCTGGATTTGGACAGTAAGATCAGAGAACAACTGCAATGCAGGTGGCAGGAAGGAGACATGTCCCAAGAGCGGTTGGAAATCTTAACTTGGTTGTTGCTTGTTTAAAAAAAATAAAATAACAATTTTGAGAATCCCGGTTCTTTATAAATGAGCACAGAAAAGGAACCAATTGGGTGTGTGAGCCTTCTGCTTGTATAATCATTGTTATAATAATCATTAAGACATTAATGGGTTCAAATGGTACAATATGTAAGGATCTGGTATGTATCCTTTGCTTAGGTGGGAAATGGACTGGAATTTGCTGGGTATTGTAGAAAGCTGAGAGTCTTCTGGGAAGAAGGAATATTAAAAAAATGCAGATTTGAGCCTCTAAGAATGCAACGGCAGCATCTTTTGCACAAAACTGATTACCTGCAGCCTTGTTCACATCCCTTCCAATCATCCTGGGAGGAAAGAGCTGTCAGCTCTGTTGCAATCATCTAGGTGTAATTTCGACACCAGTAAGGCAAACACCAGCGCACACAGACTTCCAAATGGGGAGGGGGGGAAAGGCAGTTAAACAAACATTGGCTTACTTTCTAAAAACCTAGGACCTATGGACTCATAAATGCAGAATTGAATTTCCAGTAAAAATGACGAGGGTTTAGTGATGAAGCTGGTTTTCATGATTTGGGCTCAATTTAAGAAAATGTGCCGTGATTAGAATATTGGAGCATATTTAGAGTGGTTTTTTTTACTTAACAAAGTAAAACACTACTAGGGCCTTTATCTAGCCATGGTTTTCAATTCCTCATCCTCCAGAAATGAATCTTCCAGTCCTGAAGATGCAACTTCCTATGCAAATATGAATCCCAACCACAGAGATGAAATTCTTGTCCCAGTGGATACTGCCCGGACATTGGGAATCAGGAGAATAAATTATTCTTATTGGTTGTTTTAGTTCATGGGTGTCAAACTCACAGCATCACGTTGTCGTTGTGTGACGTTTTGCGACGTTTTCCACCTTCGCGGACCTGGGGTGGGCGTGGCCTGTGTGTGATGATTCCGGCCCGCGGACTGCCAGTTTGACACCCCTGTTTAAATTTAGCTCAATGATTAATTCTTTTAGTTTTGCTTTTTCTTTAAAAATGCTTGCTATGTAATTTTAGAATTATTATTAATTGTTTTGCAAGCAAAGCTGTAGAAGAACACATGCACAAACACACTCGTTCGGGCAACAACAAAATTATAAAAGCAAGGAAGAAAAAAAATAGGAGGGAGGGTTGTGCTATGCTATGGGGTCAAATCATTACCATTTCAAAGATCCCAAAACCCACAGGAAACCTTGTGGGAGAGGTTAGGTGGAGTTGAAGAATTCACAGCTAGTTTCCTTTTGCAAATGTGCGAACACATTATTCCAAGACTTGCAGATTCACAGGGAGTAACTCTTTACAATATTTGATATAAACAGTGATTTTATAAAATATACATGTACTGATTTTTATAACAATTGTATATAGCTCATATGGGAATGGTTAAAAAGTTAACTGTTCTGCACTTATTTCTGTGCATGATCTAATTGATTGCATTAAGTTTTCATTAATAAATAATTGGTTATTTAAAGCAGTGGGTTTTTTTTAAATGTGGCACGAGGACTATTGAGGTCCCCCAAGAAGCTGTCAGGGATCGGCAAAATCAACATTATTTGTCAGATATCAAAAATTATTTGCAAAAAGTTAAACAGAGTGACCATTCTCATTATTTTTTATCTGTTAAAAATGGGGGGGGGGGGGATGAGAAAATATGTTAATATCTACTGGATTTAATGGTGTAAGATTTCCTGTTTAGATTTCCTGTCTAGGCAGGGGGTTGGACTAGAAGACCTCCAAGGTCCCTTCCAACTCTGTTATTCTAAATGATTCTAATGTTCTTTTTGCATTATTCAATAAATAAATATTCCAAGAATACATCCATTTTCATTTTTAATAAAATAAAATATTGATAAATATATTTCTATATACAAATAAAAGCCCTTTTGGGGATTTCCATCATTTTTAAAAGTGGGAAAGAGTCTGTAGAGATTCTCAGTAATCCAGGTCATGGTTGTCCCAAAGGTGCTTTTTTAGGAGGCAACTGGACTTTCTTGTTTTTTCTTTGAAGACGTTTCACTTCTCATCGAAGAAGCTTCTTCAGCTCTGACAGGATAGTGGGGAATAGGAGAATTCATATCCCTTGCAGACAGCTGGTCATTTGCATCCTTTTAGAGAATTGTAGAGGCCATTTGGAGGTTTATCTGTGTCCTCAGGGTCACCTGAGTAGTGCTCCTGGTTCCTGTAGTCTACATATTTTTCCTCTGGAAATCCATTCCTACTCCCACACCATTCAAAAGGTATTCATCCCAAATTGTATAGCTAAATGTCTGTACAGATTCTCAGTCATCCAGGTCATGGTTATCCCAAAGATGCTTTTCCAGGAGGCAACTGGACTTTCCTGTTTTTTCTTTGAAGTCAGGGAAAAAGGGGTCCTGAAAGCAATAAGTTTAAGAAACACTGATTTAAAGAAACCTATCATTCCACTAGCATGATATGTAAAAAGCCATCCACATCTAATTATCCTTCCTCTATTGGAAGCTTCTGCTGAAACCAGTGGAACATAAAATGCTTTTCTTTGGCTGGAGTGATGCAACCTTTGTGTTCTTTCTCAAAACAACTCAGTAAATCAGCCCTTTCTTATTTTAAGGTTTACTAGTTTTACTTTATGAATGGCAAATGGCAGTGAAAAAAAATGTGGGCTGTTCCCAGTTCATAGTATTACAGGCAGTGGTAGAATTCAATTTTTTTTTACTACTGGTTCTTTGGGCGTGGCTTGGTGGCATGGCAGGGAAAGGATACTGCAAAATCCCCATTTCCTCCTGATCAGCTGGGGCTCAGGAGGCAGAGAATAGATGGGGGCGGGGCCAGTCAGAGGTGGTATTTATTGGTTCTCTGAACTATTCCAAATTTCCGCTATTGGTTCTCCAGAATTGATCAGAACCTGCTGAATACCACCTCTGATTACAGGGGACAAAAGGATAGGAGCACCTAGCTGACTTTCATTGATTTGGGAAAGCTAAACAAGATCACACCTGGTGAGGATTTGGATGAGAGGCCACCAGGTAATGCTTGGGCCCTGGGCTAGGCTTAGAGGGGAAAAATGCATCCTGGGAAAAGTCAGTGGCAAATCACTTCTATATTATTAGCAAAATGTAACATGGGTGTGTGTGTGTCTGTGAAGTTTCCCGGAGTTAAACTTCACTCAGACTTTATATGGTAACACCCAAGAACAAGAGAAAGCAAAATGTACAGCATACTTATGGTACAATCGCTAGGACTCCTAGTACATCTTTCTCTGACTGTGTGCCCTCCAGATATCTTATTATTGCCGTTCTAAAATTCTAGGAGCGGCATCTGGAGAGAGTCAGGTTAGAGAAACCTGTTAAATAGGTTACCGATGATTCTAGTCTCCTGTGCCTGAAATATTGGCTTGTCTACTACTTGATGATTCAAAGCTAGCTGAATGAACTGAGTTTACACCAAGGATCCTAGGCACAGTGGCACACCTATTCAAAAACAAGTATCACTAAATTCCATGAAGCTTTCTCCAAAGTAACGACATTATGTTTTAAGTTGAAATCTTATGTATTCTAAAAGTATGCCCTGGGCAGTTTTCTGGATTGGTAGAACATGCTGAATTATAAACTAACCAAGCAATTCTATCTTAACTTATCCTATTGTTGACTATTGGGCGGCTCAGTATAATATGTAAACACAACCGGGGGGGGGGGGCTCTCTGCCAAGTGATGATTGTGCTTTAACACAAGTGAAACAAACAAAAAAATGTATTGTTTTCAATGGGTCTTAAAATATATTTGCAAGTTCAGGATTTGCTCCAAATAAATCTACATAGTTGCATTTGCACATATTTTATGTCTGGAGTCCCCTCCTGTGTTGCTATAAGGGAAACCCAGACAATGCAGTTGAAGGAAGAGATGGTTGCGCCAGCCCAGGCAACACGACTTTCCAAGGAACAAGGTGTTTCCTTCGATTCTGCCAAGGGCACGACAGTCTGTCTCCAGGAACTGGTTTGGAGCCAAGGGGAAAAAAAACATGACATATGTGCCTGCATAGCAGGGCTGTTTGTTTCAAGGCTTGTGTTTATGTCTCCTGCCCTCAATAAAATGACAGAGCATGGCTAGAGGTTCCTTCCCGGAGTGAAATCCAGCAGGTTCTGACATGTTCTGGAGAACCGGTAGTGGAAATTTTGAGTAGTTTGGAGAACTGGCAAGTGCCACCTCTGGGTGGCCCCAGAGTGGGGCGGGAATAGAGATTTTGCAATATCCTTTCCCCAGGAGTGGGAGGGAATGGGGATTTTGCAATATCCTTCCCCTGGAGTGGGGAGGGAATGGGGATTTTGCAATATCCTTCCCCTGGAGTGGGGTGGAAATGGGGATTTTACAGTATCCTTCCCCTGTCACTCTTACCAAGCCACAGCCACAGAACCGGTAGTTTTAAAAAATGGATTTCACCACTGTTTTCTCCTCCCAATATCCAGCAAGTTCACATTTTGGATTCTGTGGTTTTGCAGAACTACCTATAAAGTCGGACATCGACAGCTTTATCGGAAGATTTCCCAGCCGGAATACGTTTGCCGTCCTGAATGGAAGCGGAGAAGTGCTTTCTCTCCTCTCGGATGTCCCACAGGTGACTTTTCTTTACGTTGAAGCATTAACCAAAAATCCCTTTGGGCTATTTAGTGAGGGTTTTATAAATATATATATGTGTGTGTGTGTGTGAAGGAAGACTGATGCTGAAGAAGCTCAGTTTAATTGATGCAAACAGAAGCTTTTTCCCCCCCCCTCAAAACTGTGTATCAGGCGACTTGGAAACCACTTCTGGACTTTCTGCTCAAAAGAGATTAAAAATGAAATTCTGAGTTTAGGTTTTTAGGTGGTTGTTATAGAAAAGGTTAGGATTTTGCAGAGTATAAGACGTACCTTTTTCTCCCCCCAAAAAAGAGGGTGAAAATCTGGGTGCGTCTTATACTCCGAACGTAGCCCTGCCCAGCCTCTCAAACGGAGGTTTCAGAGGCTGAAAAAAAGCCTCCAAACAGAAGCTTCAGAAAAAAAGCCTCTGAGGCTGAAAAAAAAGCCAGGCGCAGAACCTGTTGCTAAAATTCACTTTTCCTCCCCCAAAACTAAGGTGCGTCTTATAGTCCGAAAAATACGGTAACTATTTTTTGTAGAAAGAAAAAGCTTGTGCTATAATTCTACTATGCACTGAAAAAAGTCCCTCTCTTTTTTCTTTCTTTCTTTTTCCCTCACTCTATTCCCCTCTCTTTTTCCCTTCATCTGTTTTTTTCTTGTCTTCATTTTTGTTGGTGTTTTCTATTAAGAGAAATCTTTAATAAAAATTATCAAAAGAGCTGCATATCAGGCACCAGACTCTTTGAAAAGCTAATTACAACTTTTCAACCATAGTCTGTGGAGATTCTTAGTCCTCTAGATCTTGGTTGTCCCAAAGGTGCTTTTTTCAGGAGGCAATTGGACTTTCTGGTTTTTCTTTGAAGACGTTTCACTTCTCATCCAAGAAGCTTCTTCAGCTCTGACTGGATGGTGGAGAATGGAAGGATTCTTCTATTTCCCCACCATCCGTCCTTTCCATTAACCATCATCCAATCACAGCTGAAGAAGCTTCCTGGATGAGAAGCGAAATGTCTTGAAAGAAAAAACAGAAAGTCCAGTTGCCTCTTGAAAAAAGCACCTTTAGGATGCCAATAATTTGAAATGAATTAGAATATAAAACATTACAAAATGAATTTAAATTATATTTAACCAGCTTGCTGTATAAATTATATAATAAATCAAACATTTATTTTACATAAACTCTTTGATTATGTAATTGTCCTATATTCCAAGCTATGGTCTATGTAGAACTATATTTGGAACATTCTAGACTTTATTTTTATTTATTTATTTATTTATTTTATTAATTTATATTGTCACCTATTCGTCCACAGCGACTTTGCCTCTTAATCTCTTTATTTTCAGTTATCAGTTCTTTAGAGATCTTTTTTTGGAGGGACAGAGGTTATTAATTTTAAAAAGTAATCTCAATATAAATGGTGGTAGATGTCAGAGTACATTTTATAAAAGTGTGGGAATCATTCATAGGAGTGTTGCACTTTAACAATGATATCAATAGGATGTCTTTTGTATATTGAAGTTCTTGAAGGGACTATGCCAAGTCTACAAGACAACGTGATATCTTGACACTTGGAACAGCAGGTTTGGAGAGGCATTTTGGTGTCCTGCAACTGTCTGAATAATTGAATTAGATCCCTATAAAATCCATTTCTCTCTAATTTTCTAGTAAAAATGTTTCCCAGGATCTTTGTTACGGCTCGACTTTCACACCGCATCTCAACACCGCAGGGAAGCGGAACCAGAGATCACTAGATGGTTCCGCCCCAGGCGACTGATGGACCCAATAGGGTTCCAAAGGGAGCTTGGGCCAATTCCTGAGGCTTTGACCCACGCCACGTCCGAGACCCTCGTGGATGCATGGAATAATGCTGCCACCGGGGCCTTGGATCGTGTCGTGCCTTTGCGGCCTCTCACCCGGCGTCGAACTACCTTGGCTCCTTGGTTCTCCGAGGAGCTGAGGGTGATGAAACGCCGGAGGAGACACCTAGAGAGCAGTTGGCGAAA
>JANHFK010004509.1:58369-70636 GCA_036250565.1 Sibynophis collaris
ATTCTATTCTATTCTATTCTATTCTATTCTATTCTATTCTATTCTATTCTATTCTACTCTACTCTACTCTATTCTATCATTTCTATTAAGAGATTTAAATTGTGGTAGGTCTGACATTTCACTTTACCAACACCAGGGTCTTTTCCAATGAAACCTCACTTCTTGTTTGGTGGCCAAAGTATTTGAGCTTCACGTTGAGTCAACAAATCAATGGATTTTAGTCAGTGGTGAAATCCAATTTTTTTTAGTACTGCTTCTGTGGGTATGGCTTGGTGGGCATGGCAGGGGAAGGATACTGCAAAATCTCCATTCCCATCTGACTCTTGGTGGAAGGGTACTGCATAATCTCCATTCCGACCCCACTCTGGGGCCAGCCAGAGGTGGTATTTGCCTGTTATTTCTCCAAACTACTCAAAATTTCCACTATGGGAAATTGTCAGAACTTGTCAGAATCTACTGGATTTCACCCCTAGTTTTAGTTAATATTAAGTATATTCCCTTATGATCTCAAGGTGCAACTAAGTCAATAAACAATTCTTTCAAATCCATTACCTTGGAAATTTAAATATAAAGTGAGTGAGGGGGGGCCACCAAATCATATGACATGGGCATATCATACGATTGCTTTGTTCCAGGGGTGAAATTCAGCAGGTTCTGACAGGTTCTGGAGAAGCAGAAATTTTGAGTAGTTCTGAGAACCTGCAAATACCACCCATGGCTGGCCCCAGAGTGGGGTGGGAATGGGGATTTTGCAGTATACTTCCCCTGGAGTGGGGTAGGATTGTGGATTTTGCAGTATCCTTCCCCTGCCATGCCCACCAAGCCACGCCCACCAAGCCACACCACACCCACCAAGCCACGGCCACAGAACCGGTGGTTCTGCTTTATTCCCGTTAAATACATTCATTTTTTAAATGGTAGTCAAACAAAGATGCGTGTGATTTAAAGTTATAACATGTTCCTGAATTATACACCATACCTTGAGTCTTATCAAGAATAATAGACTATTCAGTAAAGGTGGGCATTATAAAAGATTATTGTTCAATGTTGGAAGATAATGGGATTTCAGATCTACCATTCTGAATCGCCAATAATGTGTTTTCCTTTCAGTTTCTCAACAAAAGGAGCTCTACTAATGCTGCAGGAAGGCTAATCAATATTATTCCAAGCGGTCAAGGTTTAATGATGTGTTTAGAAATTAGGCAAATGATTTCCTATGTTGTGGAACATTGCATGTTTTTATTGTTTCTTTTTTCCCCCATTTATCTCTGTGTTTTTTTTCCTCTCCTCTGCTTCCTTCCTCTTAAAGCAGTTTGTAGACATGACCTCATATCCCCTATCTAAGTGGCAAAAATCCCCAAAATTGGAGGAACGGTTGGTGAAATGAACAGAAATGGATAAAATGCCTTCTTTGGTTAGAAAAAAAAATACATTATCCCCTTTTATTTTGTATTTAAATTGTGAGCAAAGGTTTTAATGACATAGCATAGATTATAAAAAGGAAAGTTTCGAGGGATTAAAATATATGTTCATTTATAACTGGTGTGAAATATATCAGGATGCTCCTTTATATCTTTCTTCTTTCTTTTCTATTTGTCATCAATTTTTTTTCTTGTCTTGCACTTTCTTTTTTTTCTTTCTTTTACTTTTTCATTCCTTACTTTATGTTAGTTTGTATTTGTTTTCATCTTCTTGTTTAGAAGTTTTAATAAGAACAAAAAAGTTTAATAAGAACACCACCACCACCCCCAAAAAATAGCCACCCAACCATCGAGAAAACCACTAGATGACACAGTCTATGTTTCTGCTGCTATCTAAGGGTAACCTAAGATATAATTTAAATTTAAATGCAATTTGTCTCATAGGTCAATTTCAGATTTCTTTAATACCATGTTTTCCCGAAAATAAAACCCTGTCTTATATTTTTTTGAACCCTGAAATAAGCACTTGGCCTTATTGCCATGCACTCAAAAGCCCGATTGGGGATCGCATCCTGCCACCGAATCCCTCCCACAGACCGGTGCGTTCCCACAGAGAGGGCCTCCTTAGGGTCCCATCGACCAAACAGTGTCGATTGGTGACCCCTAGGGGGAGAGCCTTCTCTGTGGCGGCACCGACCCTCTGGAACGAGCTTCCCCCTGAGATAAGAACAATCCCAGACCTGCGCCTCTTTCGTCGAGCCCTCAAAACACACTTCTTTATCTTAGCCGGCCTTTCGTGAAATTTTAAATTGGTTTTAAATTGGGTTTTAATATGGGTTTTAACAAGGGTGTGGGATAGATTTTTTAGATGGCCCTAGGTTTTTTTTTTAAATTCAAGTCATTTAGATATTGTATTTTAAGGGGGGTTTTAATTGTGCGTCTTGTATGTATTTATGTTTTTTACTGGACTTATACACCGCCCTGTGTCCCAACAGGGAGAAGGGCGGTATATAAATAAAAATTATTATTATTATTATTATTATTATTATTATTATTATTAAGCGGAAAGTACAATTTTTACAAATGCATAACTCACTAGAAGCGATGCCAGAATAAATGAATGTTTTATTATGGTCCTTGATCAGCATAAATAAATAAATAAAAATCCAAATTCTTGACTATAAACAGGTTAATAGGAATCAATAAAATATAGACAGTCGGTAGATAAACAGCTACAAGTAATAGTTGGGGACCACATAAGAAAGATTGCAGCATAGACATATCATACAGTCGGTGGAGCAATCATTAGCAATATTCAGCAAAATATAGTCAGATTGTTCTGTAGTAACAGCTGGAGGTAAATAGAGTTAAAATGACCAGGGAGTTTGATTAAAAATGGAGGCAACTCCTGCTGAGCGTCAGCATAAAATGAGCAGTACAATACAATATGACCCAGCGTTTCCATTGCTCTTCCACCAGGGAAGCAGTGTCCACTCAGATTGAATGTTGCAATAATCTCCCCTCTCGGAGCAGCAGTGGACATGCGGGGTGGGGTTACATCTGATCAAACATCCTCTTTGGAGACTGTTAAATAGCTAAGATGCCTATAGCTGGGTGGAAAGCAACACTTAGCTAAATGCAATTGGAGCACTTGTATAACTCCAGGCATAGGAGAAGATCTTTGAAAATTAATTCGTAACTGCAATGGGAAAACTTAAATAACACTGTCAGAGCTGGCAATCGTTCAGTAAAAAATTACATAGTTAAATTTCAGTGTTTCTCATTTGTAGGGTTGCAGTACTAGCTTAAGAAAAATATTATCAAGTGTGTTGAATATGCCCTCTGCTGGCAGATAAAGTTTTTCACTTCTTAAGTCTTTTTTAATGAAAAAAATTAAGCCTTTGATTTGAACTTGATTCCAGGAACTTCTCCGTGAAGTTTTCTTAGCATACAAAAAGTGGTTTTCTGGGCTTTCCCCCCCTGTTTTTTTAAACCTCCCATTCTATTATCCACAAACCTCCCAAATGGCTCCCATTCAAACATTGTGATGTGTATTTGTCTACAGGATATGTGATTGTAGGGTTTTTTCATTTATAAAAGAATGCCTGTGTTGAAGTGGTCCTTTACACATATGCATTTGATTGTAAAATAATGAAGTCATTATTTCTGTGTTACCAGGACTACAATTAAACATTGCCAAATCTGACTCTAGCATGTCCTCCAGTTATATAAAACCTTTTAATATCATACATAATATCATAATAGCCTGCATAGACTTAATACATACACAAAGCCCACTCTCAATTATGTTGTTGATAACATAGCATTGCAGTGAGGGCAATACTTAAACATAGTATTAGATAAAAACAGGTCTTGCTGAACACACAACAGGACTTGAATTTAGTAAATACTTGTAAGAGATTTGTTTAGGTCAACTGGCAGAACCAAAGTACTGAGAAACAATATAATAGCTTAAGTTACCCTTGAATCAGCAACTCATTATCAATAGTATAACTACTTTCATTCTGGAAATTGTCTATTGTCTAACAACTTAATTTTCAGAAACGTTTGTAGAAATTAAATCATTTTTTAAAAGTTAAGTATAATTATTTTGAATCATAGTGCATCACTGAAAGTATGAAACACATCAGCAAAATAATATTTACAGATCTTATTTAAGAAGATACCATGTAGCTGTATCACGTTTCCACCATATTGAAAATACTAACAGCACACAGTTGAGACCATATTAGAAGAATAATGCTACTGTATTCAGAAGCCTTGCTGGTTTGCTTACCTTAGCCCTCCCTGGCTCAGTTATTGTAACTGGATCTACAAGAAGAAATGTCTCTAAGATAGGGAAACTAAAGAAAATCTTACACTAGGTGGTGGTGGTGTGGTGATGCCTTCTAGTAGGTTTCTTGGGGGATTGATGGAACACAATGAAAGATACTCTCCATTTCTCCCCATCAACCTGCTGAGAAGAGAAGACGTGTATGTGCAGAGCGTAAGTATAGAGTGTTACATCTTGACTTGGGAATATGAAGAGCAAGTATACTGATTTTACAGCTTCCAATTACTTAACAGTTTGTAGCAGTGTTTCCCACATCAGGGATACAGCATAAATAAGCAATGAAGAAGACAATAACCTCCAAAGCCAGGTTAAATTCTCAGTTTGCACCAGTAAAAAGGATAGATAGCACATCTTTTAGCCCCTCTGGGCAAACAGAGCCTTTGAGGCAGAATCACAATCAAGTAAACAATGAATGGAGATAAGGCTATATCGGGTGGAAGATTATCTCGGTTATATTAAAGTGAATGCCAGTGGAAGAGGGATGTATCCAGAGTAATTAATTAACCCATTGTCCTAAGTCGCCTGATTCCCATTATAATTAATACATGTTGTCTTGTATTTTTTTCTCCTTTTGCAGAGCAGAGATATTGTGTAGTAAGGGATTGTAAGAGAGTACGCTGTTTGATCTTCTACACTCAGAACGCAATTTGATTGTGCTGGTAGCCCAGTACTCTCTTGAAATCTCTTCCTCTACAGTCTCTCCAGTCAGTGATGGGGAAAGAAAAAATACAAGTATTTTTTTGTAGATAATCTATCCTTTGTCTGATTCTTTCCTGCTATCAGCAGGATCACATTGCTTTAAATTGAAGACAAGGAGATTTCAAGAGAGTAAGTTGATTGTGCAGCGCTCAATGTCGTTCCCATTACAATCATTTGAACTTGCAACTGAACAAGTGGTACTTACAATGGATCCTCAGAACAAGACACAAGGACAGTTTTTTCCCAAACGCCATCACTGTGTTAAACAAATAATTCCCTCAACGCTGTCAAACTATTTACTAAGGCTGCACTACTATTAATCTTGTCATCGTTCCTATCACCCATCTCTCCCCACTTCTGACTGTATGACTTGTTGCTGATATCCTTATGATTTATATTGTTTCCTAATATGATTTGATTGCTTATTTGTACCCTATGACTATCATTAAGTGTTGTACCTTATGATTCTTGATGAATGTATCTTTTCCTTTATGTACCCTGAAAGCATATACACCAAGACAAATTCCTTGTGTGTCCAATCACACCTGGCCAATAAAGAATTCCATTACTATAGAATTACTATTACTATTAAGATTTAGAGAAGGTAGCCTTAGTATACATTATTGTGTTTTACATGTGGACAATAACCACAAAGAGCTGATAAATAATATTTCCAGAGAACAGGTTAACTTTTCAGATCCATATATATTAATTAAAAGAAATTATAGTAGAAAAACATATACAAAAATGCAACACACTATTCATTCCACATCAGGATGCTACAAATAAGAAACCTACATAATGATCAGCTTCATGTCCTAAAACCTAATCAGAACCAATCAGTTAATAGCAGCAATAGCCATCCCTTTTCTTAGCATCATGAGTTTTATAATTTTCAGGCACTAACATATTACTGGAGAAGCCATGAATATACAGTTTTATATTGTGACATGCTGCTGTCATTTCTGAAAAAACACAAGTTGTTTTCATCTTGAATCTCAGCTGAACCCTTTTCACATTCCCTCTCAAGGGATATTGTAAATTATACCAAATTGATTAACAGATTGACTTTTAACCTCTAAAAACCTAAAGCTAAATTACAGCTGTTGAGCCTGGAGAAATTAGCATTTTACCTGAACACTGCAGATATTAAAGGAGCCTCGATTTGAGTTTGTAGAAAAAGAAGCAAATGTTTAGAAGATTCACATCACTTCTTGCTACAATATTTGCTTGACACATGAGCACTGTATCTTATCTCTGTAAATATTTTTTTCATTAATTCTATTATTGAGCTTCAGTAGCTGGATGCCAGCAAAAATCAATCATGTCTGCCCTTTTTTAAAATTCATGTACCAATTGCATTCTTAAAAATCTCTTTAAATTACATAATAAAGGACTGTTGCAATCCTTAAGAAGCCTGATATATTTGGGAGATGGAAACCAAATTTAATTGGTGTAGGAGGAGAACAACTAAAATCAGCATTCTTCTTTTTACTTCTGATCAAACAGATATTGTTTACATTGTCAAACAGAGAAGTGAAGAATTATGAGGGCTGTGTCATGCTGTTTGAAGCAATAAGTACTTCCCCTGTGTGCCATAGCTAATTTTTATTTGTAGTGTGAACAACCCTACTGTTTTGATGCAGATAAATGATTAATATGTTTTCTCATTTAAATATTTATATGTATTTCTCTTAAAAGAAATAAATCAAAGAATAATTTAGTTGTAAAGCAGCGCTACTATTGGTGGCATAACTATAGGCTTTTAGTAAATGGATAAAATGCCTACTTTCAAATCCTATTTGTCCATCACCTCTTTTACATTGCATAATGAGAAACATAAACACCACAAGAACATGGAAGGATGATGTGTAGCCCATTGCTAGATTAATCTTAATAAAAATTAGAACTGTGTGTCTTTTTATCAAAGGATTCATTTCTTAGACTTTATAACAGTGTTATATGGATATTTTAATATATCTTCAGTTTTTCCCCTTGCTGACAATTATATAATTATTTTGAGAGATGTAAGTTTTTTGCACAATGAACTGAAAAGTCCATCACAATTATAAGATCAACTGTTGACCATGTATTGCTGATATCAGGGTTACTAATTTAAAACATTTCTAAAAATTACTTTCAAAATAGGGCAGATAAACTGTCTTTCTCCTTTCCCAGGTGTACTGCAATTCACTTTTCCTGCAGTAAAAGAAAAGTTGCATAAAGTAACAAGAAAATCTAATAATCACGTAGAATCCCCAATGCAAATTTGCTGGGAAAAAAGTTTTAGCCTTATGATTATTTTCCAAGAATTATCACTGGGATCATTTTCCAAATTTTCTGAAATTTATGTGATAAAAAGCCTTACCATAGACTACCACCCCACCTATCCTTGCAGTCTTCAGGGGAAAACAAGGAAGCAGCTGTTGGTTAAAGTTTCCTTTTTTCCCCCCATAGCCAGAAGTCTGGAAATCTTAGAGCTTTGTTCTGATATGATGCAGAAGATATTCAACTCAAAATGTTTTAATGTGATATTTTGAATAGAACTGTTTTCTTCCATGCCCATTTTATGTTTTATATTATCACCTAGTTAATACCAGCATCTATATCAAGAAATAAACTGGGAACCAGTGAAGATCACATAAAAAGAGGTAAAGTCTTCAAAATCAGTCCAAACTAGATCAAACTTTTTCTTTAAAAAATCAAGAAAGGAGGATTTGAAAGCTTTCTCTCTTCTATTTTGGAGAAGCAATGTTTGCCTGTCACTGGAATAAATATTAGATCTAAAATTTCTAGCTCACACTAGAAATGCAAAACATGAACAAAACAAAACCACCTATGTTAACCCTAATAATAGATGTTCTACCACAATAGAACAAAATAGTTCTCCAACATAGTTATAACAATATTTTCTTGTAATTACCTTGCTTTCCCCAAAATAAATCATCCCCTGATAATAAGCCCAATCGGGCTTTTGAGCACAGGGCAATAAGGCCGATCACTTATTTCAGGGTTCAAAAAAATATAAGACAGGGTCTTATTTTCGGGGAAACACGGTAATAATACAGGAATAAATAATCTTCATACATTCAGATTTTCTGTAACCTTTGCCTGGAATATCATTCGAATGCTCACAGTAGCTATTTTTTTCTAAAACTCACTTAAGACTCAAGTAAGGGCTAAGCAATTCATCGGATCTGCTATCTTCAGAAACCTTACCACTAAGAAAGAAAGGATTTATTTCTTATAGTCATTCAATGTGAGGGAAACACTAAAACGATTAAAATTCTTCCTTTAAGCTTAAAATATAAAACAAAAAATCCTTTCTATTCAATAAATAAATAAAGGCTAACTTCCCTGAACTCCTAACCTTCCAGCTTTGCTAGTGTGTATGGCATTACTAATCATCCCTTGCAGTCTCCAACTTCACAAGAAAATACCAATTGCATATTTACAATTGTTGCTATTATATGGATCTCATTCATACAAGGTAAGGCACTCTGGATAGAGCAAGCCATAGATAAGGAACCACAATCAGAAGGCTCTTCCCCCTTTCTCTTCATCACCTGCCTAAACTCCAGGTCTCTATAATTGAGGTGGGCTTCAAATAGTAACCTTTGCACCCAGAGAGGCATAGGTGGATGAAGGCATTTTAAAGCCTGAAAGGTTTAAATGTACATGTCCAGGCATTACGATAGCTATTACAGGCAAATGATAACTTCAAAGCAGGTATTCCCAGAAGCAATAGATGAGATTAGGCAGAGAATAATGTGAAAAGAGCCATTGGAGGGAGAGGGGTCCCCTATACCTTACACTGATAACTTTTAAAAGCCAGGCAAAGGATATTGTTCTGGTTAAGGTTTTACCTACTAAGCCTTTGTGGGTGACACTTGGTCAACTCAAGGAAGCTGCTGAATCCATTAGCTTTCAAAGGAGCCTTGAGAGAATTATATTACTAATTAAGAGAATTATATTACTAATTACTAATTGAGAGAAATAGATATTACTAACCGTATCAGCAGTTAGGTTGATACTAGCTTGAACTGTATCCATGGTTTTGTTGTAGATGAGGCATAACATGGCATGAATTACCAAGACCTGGATAGGCCTGGAGAGATATGATTACCTGAATTTCAGGTTTGGCATCAGCCATGACCTGGATATGTGGGGATGGGAGGGAGTTGGCTATTATATTCAGGAGACCTTGATGGCTTTCTCGAGGCTGTCTTCTACAGATAATTGGGTGTGAAACCTTTGGCTAGAATTGGAAGACTTAATTCTTGGGAAGAATTAAGTTCGTTGTTATTAGGTTAACCACACTGACATCGCTATCTGAAGTGCTAGATTCTGTCACTGTCTTGATGATATTATGTCTAAGGTTTATAGTTTCTGGAGGACTTCAACTTGCTCCCAGATGGCATAGAGTCTGAGAGTTCATGGCCACCATGGCTACTATGGATTTTACCTGTCTGTGAGACACACCAGAGGCCAAATACTAGGTTTATTTATTTATTTTGTCTCAGGGAAGTTGTAACATGAGGCAATATTGGCAATGCTTTGCCAAGGGTTGATAATCACTTTTTGGCTAACTGCTGCTCCTTCACAAGGAGGTAATAAGATCTATTAGAACCATTGTGGCCAGGGAATTATTAGACCTTTGGGGTTCCTGAGGAAAAAAAATTTTTTCAGATCATATTGATCAAGGTGTTTTTAAATCGCACGTATATTTTCTTCCCCCATTCTACTGCAGTTACAGTTCTTAATTGTGTGTAAATGTGTTGCATTTCTGAATATATTTGGTATATAAATAAGATTAAAAACTAAGCAAAAATCATTATAATATATAATTACTTAATGATTACTTTATATTACTGCATTATAATATGTGCTCATTCTGTTGTTTTATAGGACATTAAAATAAGCAGTATTATGAATGGGAATCTATACAATATAACAACTGTAATCACATTGGCCAGATTCAAATGAACCTAGTAAACTAAATGTGCTCTTTTATATGTCTCAGGAATTGCTGTAGCCTAATGTAGTAGTAAACATACTACTGTATGCAAAATAATCGGGAACTAAAAAAGAAACTTTAAATTGAGGACAATAATTAAGCCTGATGCCCAACTTTCATAATACCTTTTAGTACTAATTTTTTTACAAATGGGCTTTTTAATCAAAGCCCATAAGGTAGTCAGAGATTCATTTTTGTTTGGCAAATATTGCACACAGCCATGAATAAAGAGTAGTTAGAGTGACATCTAGTGCTCATTTATGCCTGAGAAAAGTAGTTGCTCATACTTAACACTTCCATTTAAATTTAAAACGGTTGTGAACTTAGATATAAATATCTTCTAAACTGCCTCGAGAAATTGAAGAGGCATTTTTAATGATATCTCATTTTTATAACTTAAATCTTAGTATTTTAATGTTGTAAAGTGGAAATTGATCTAGTAGACTTTTAATGGTATCATATCTAATTTATGAAGTTTATGTGAAGAACCAAAACACACACGTCATATTTTGATAATATATTTTTGTTTTATTAAATTGTATGTTTTGTTAATTTACAGATAACTCTGCATATTTGATGCCTCACTGAAACTAGATATCAGTGACAATGAGTGATAAAAATAAAAAAGTGTTAACATTAAAGAGCAGTATTAAAATCCATGCAGAACTGAGGAAAAAACCCTTTATTTTATAAACTAAATTAAGTTTTAAAAAACAGTCAAATGCTCCCTTTAATTCTACCAGAAGGGTGCTGTTATTTGAAAGGTTATCTTAAGTACCTACAATAAAACCTCTTTCCAGACTATAAGATCTATAACAGGCCTTCCAGAGATTATTATAAATTGAAAACCAGTTCAAATTACCTGTCCCAAATTGGATAAGAGTTTAAAAGTCAACACCAATACTCCAATCTATGACTAAAAAAATTGAAACTAGTGAGGTTGTTCCCATAAACAAAGAAATAGAAACAACAAAGCTATTGCATTCCATTACCCAGAGTCCCACTGTAATTGAAATAAATAAATTTAAATAATAGTTCCTAACAAAAAATAGCAATAGCATTTAGACTTATATACCACTTCATAGTACTTTTACAGCCCTCTAAGCGATTTACAGAGTCAGCATATTGCCCCCAACAAACTGGGTTGTTATTTTACCCACATCAGAGGATGGAAGGTGAGTCAACCTTGAGCTGGTGAGATTCGATCTGCAAAACTGCAACTAGCAGTCAGCTGAAGTAGCCTGCAGTACTGCACTCTAACCACTGAGCCACCTTGGCGCAGTCATATCATTTGATATTAAATGTAGCTTCTGAGCGGTACCATGAAAAACTTTCATCTAGATTCCATACATAAGACTAGAATCATAAGAGGACCTTCTGTTAGCATTCTTAACAAACCTAGTAGAGGTTCTTCTAATTATCTGTGTGATTCAAGTACAGGTAGTCCTCGATTTACAACCACAATTGAGCCCAAATTGCAAGGCAAGACAGTTGCTAAGTACATTTTGCTCCATTCTACAATCTTTGATGCCATAGTGGTTAAATGAATCGCTGCTGTTATTAAGTTATTAAATGGTTGGAAAGTGAATCTGGTTTTCCCCTTGACTTTGCTTATAAGGTAATCACATGACTCCAGGACATTGTAATAGTCGTAAAGATAAGCCAGTTGCCAGGTATCCTAATTTTGATCATGAAATCATGGCAATGCCGCAATGGTCGTAAGTGTGAACATTAATCATAAGTCATTTTTTCCCAGTGCTGTTTAACTAAATGAATGGTTGTAAGTTGAGAAGTTCCTATAACATGGTCCAAAAAATACCACCAAGTTTCCAATCTATATCAGATGGAGCATTACAAAAATACATTATACGTTTATTTTGCTGAACCATTCTCTCGCTAAGAGTTCAAGCATTAACCATTCAGCACATTCATATGGGAACATTTAATCAAACAGAAATGGAACAATTCTGTTCTTGGTCCAAGAAGAATATCACGATAATATTACAACTGCATGTAGAAAACCCCAAATCTCCATAAACTGTGATGTCCTTACTGAGAATATTCCGCCGGGCGGTGAAGACCTATTTATTTAAAGCGGCCGGCCTTGAATAACCTACTCATAATCTCCTCTCTGGGGTTGTAGAAATAAAGGGTTTTAGTATTTTAGGGTAAGGATTTTAAATAGGGACAGTCGCAATGTAATATATTTTAAATGTTTTAAATTTTGTACTAGATGTTTTTTAATTATGACTGTAAGCCGCCCTGAGTCCCGCAAG
>JANHFK010004510.1:0-13152 GCA_036250565.1 Sibynophis collaris
CCGTATTTCACCCTCCCCCGGCTCCAGAGGCTTTCTAGGCGCCTGGGGAGGACAAACACGGCCTTCCTCACCCCTCGGAGGCCTTCCAGAGGCCCGAAACAGCCTGTTTCCCAACTTCTGGTGGGCCCAGAAGGCCCACAAATTAACCGACCAGCATGCGTATGTGCGCTGCAGCTGAGCTGGAACAACGCTTGTGTGCCTACCGATATGGCTCCGAGTGCCACCTGTGGCACGCGTGCCATAGGTTCGCCATCACTGCCCTAGTAGGTTGCGTTGGGTTGGAATTATTTTTCTTTAAATCGCCATGGTTTATAAAACACGGCTTATAATCAAATCATGGTTAAAGCAAAACTGACTGGCTCATGCACTCCGTAAGTTGACAAGCGAGATGAAAGGCCAATAAAACTCTTTGAGTTTTGCCAAAGAGCCTGTATTTCATCTCGCCTGTCTAGGGAACAGATGTTGCTATTCCTTTCAAACGTTTCGTTTGTTCATTTTGACATAGCCATTTTAATGCTGAATGTATTTCTGCATTTCAAATTTTAAAATAATGTTTAAACTGCTTGACAAGGCAGTTGTGATAAAATGCTCATCCGAATCAAACAGCGATCCAGGAATGATTGCAAACTTCCTTCCTATAAAGTTGACCTGGTCAACTCATCAAGGCTGGAGAAACACTTTCTTCTTTTAACGGTGTTTTAAAAGCTTCGTTTGAAAGAACAAAACTCTCCATCATTGTTGCTGCTGGCCTTGAAGCCAGCAAATTGAGACTTTACAAGTAATTGCACAGCATTGTACATAAACAACGACCAATGGGAGTTTTCCTTTGAATGGTTTAAAGAAGTATTTTACATGGTTGACTAGGATGTTTCTTCTCCACTGCCAATAAAAGACATTTAAAAGTCTCCAAAGAATCACCGTGTCATTAATTTCTCTATTTGATGAGTTAATACGCAGCAAGAAAAGCTTTGGGTCAGAGTTAATCTCTTCCTGTATGTGATAGTGGAAACAGCAACTTGGCTCAAGTTTTTATCTATTTAAATATGATGGAGGGCTTACAGCATTTTAAAGAGATGCTCCAGTTCAGGTGATAGAAAATATCAATAAGTCAGTATAGAGAAAGAATTAAGGTGTTGGCTTACAATTTGTGGCTGAGTTTCAATTTGCTATCCAACTACAAAGTCTTTCTTAGCTCAATCTTCTATTTAAGTTATTGTGGAAGTAAAATTAGGGGGAGGTCCCACATAATCTGAGCTGAGTTCCCAGAGAAAGGAAGATTTCTATTTCAGTGTAATTCGGTGACAACATTTGAAGGGATTATGGGAACTATATATCCTTCAAAGATGTTGAGGGAGCCACAGATTCTACAGATTATTCTGTGGAAAATGGACCATATTACCTTTTCAGTTTTGAAGGCTACATGTGTCCCTGACTGGTGATTCACACATTAAACACTCAGGCTCTTACACACTCCAAACACATCCATCTCATTTGTTATTGATTTTTGACAAACAGAAGCCTAACTACCAACATTCTGAGTATAACAGGGGCAATCAGATTGTTCAGAGCAATCAGGTTAAAACAATCAGAACAAAAATCAAGTTAGCTTCAAGGTGGAAGTGAGGGAAACTTTTTTTAAATGAGATTTTTCTCTGTCCAGATCAGAAATGACGAGGGGGCCAAACTATTTTCCAAAGCACCAAAAGGCAAGACAAGAAACAATGGTTAATACAGTATATAATTAAGTTGTGATACAATTTATGATAATTTAGAGATGTGAAATATAAACTGAATACTATGTAACTAAAAGAAATAATGACTGATAAAAATGGTTAAGGTTTGGAAGAAATACAGCAGAAGATGAGATGGTTCATAGGTTAAGGAAAGAATGAAAAGAAGACATAATAAGAGCTGGTTAAAGGTGGTAATGTATTTTTATTCTATGATAATTGGAACTACCCGTGAAATATGTAAACATATTCTGAACAATTGATATAAGATATGTGATAATAATTTAAAGTAAAAGCTAAGAGTTGTGATTGAAAATTGAAATGAATTGTGCTATTATGAAATATGAAATATGTAAAAAGTAGAGAAAATAAGAATTTTGGTTGGAATAGAACCTAGGATATTGGTTTTGGTAAGGGAAAAAGGGGGAAAAGTGATGCAAAGATAAGAAGATGCCCAGGCAATACTCCATCTAGAAAAGATGTATTGTTTTATTATGTTTGTGTGTTGAAAAACAAAAAAAAGGTGTTTTTAAAAAAAAGATAAATATATATTTTGATCAACAAAGCATTTGACAAAGTATCTCATAACATTCTGATTAGCAAGATCTGGAAGATAATGCTGAAGGACTGACACAATAATCTGTTTCTTCCGCATCTCATTCTAATTTATTTTATTTATTATATTACTATTTCATTTTTTGCTAAGAGGTTTGAACTACCTTCACTGTTCTGTAAAGGAAATTAAGTAGTCATAGCATCCTAAACAACTTGGAATTTTATCCAACCCCTCAAGAAAAAACAAAAATAAATGGAGAACAGAAAAAAAATAACAGAACAACTCCAGAATCTCAGAATTTACCTAAAACTTCAAAGCAGTTAAGAATTTATAGTTATGTGGCAGACAAGAAATCTCTAAGTAAAACTAACAATAAAAAAAAATACCATCTACACCCCAAATAGATATGAATGAACCCTGAACTGGGATTTGGAAACAGAATTGGAATAAAACAGTAACTTTTAAATTTCTCTTTCTCTCTTTATTAGGAATTAAGCCATATGGGGGAAAAAAACCCATCTATGTCTTTATTAGCTTCCCTGTCTCAAATAGCTGTTGTTTCCCCAACAAATTTATCCCCAGGGCAAAATGAACAAGTCATGCAACCTTCAAAGCAATTTACAATGGACATTATTGTCAGAGAGTGTTTACTGACTTCACAAATAATCATTTCTCTCCCTGAATTTTTAACATCTATTCTGATTAGCAGAGTAGTTAACTCTCATAGGTAATGGTGTGACAATTAGTGGATATGTAGCTGGCTTGAAAATTGTATTCAAAGATGTTTATTCACTGTTCCTCATCATACTGGATAAAGAAACAAATACGAGGCCACAACAGGAGGTCCTAGGCCCTCATAACAAGAAACAAAGATTTATAAATTGACAGCTGATACAAAAGAGGGTAGGATAGCTAATAGCTTAGAAGATGGAAGAAAAACTGAAAATGGCCTCAATAAGTTTGAGGAATAGTCTGAAAAAAGTAAAATGAAGTTTATCAGAGGCAAATGGAACTCAGAAATAGAACTGAAATGCAGATGCATTGGGGGGCGATGGTGGTGGGGATTCCTGGCTAGGCAATTAATGTGTGAAAAAAAGAACTTGGGATACTAGTTGAGAACAAAGTCAGAACCAACAATGGAATGTGGCTGCAGAAGTGCACAGAAATATAGTGTCCAAATCATGGGAAGCAGTAGTTTCATCTTATTCTGCATTGGTCAGATCCCAATGAAATCCCATTTCTTCCTGTGAGTGAGTTCCAACGCACAAAATGCCACAATAGAAATTACCTGCCATATGGGCCATTTCCCAAGTACATGTTGTGGTGGGGCAGGTGTGTTATATTACACTGAAGTTTGGACTTCTTCAAACTTAATTGAAAAATTATTCATGGCAAAGAGCTGAGGCAAAGTGGGCAGTCTCCTTTTACTGAAACCCAGTGCTTCTCCATTGGACAAACTGTACCTCTTTCTCACATTGTAGAGATTATTCCAGATAATTGTCCAAAAGAATTATATTATGAGAAACGGCATCCTCAACTCTTAATGTTACAACCACATTAGTTTCTACAGGGAGAAAAGAAAAGCTAGCTAGAAAACTGGCATGCCATGCAGAGGCACTAAAGCACCAGTAAGTTTTCCATTGATGGAAAGAGCTTGAGATAAGACAAAGGTTAAAGGCCACCACAGATGATCAGCTTCAAGAGAAGATTGTACAATTTCTCTAATATACTAGAATGCACACCTAAATCAGCCATATGGAACAAATGGCTTTAATGGTGCATTTTGTAACAACAGCACAACCTAGAGAAAATGTGACTGTCAGAGAACGGGCTATGGGAGCTGGTATGACAAATGGGCCTCTTAAAAAGCTGAAGAGGTCAGGACTATAATAATGGAGCCAACGCAAAAAGAAAGCACATAAGAGCACAGATACACTTCCAAGAGTTAGATCCTTAATGATTTTTGTCCCGTGCTTTTCTCATTTATTGAATTTGGTGCTCAGGGATGCTACTGCATCAGTTTCTAGCGATGAATTTTTAAATGTAAGTCAAAACACCAACATGTTTCTTTTTCTGTGTCGACTCATCAGTGGCCAATATTGAAGCATAACACTAAAACCATTGAAGGCCACACAGTGAAAAGGTCAAGTGGACTATAAAGCCTACCAATTGAAAAGATAGAAGATACCATAGTTGCCAATAGGAAGGATATCACTCTTTGACTGAAAGTATTTGTTTTTCTAAATGTATACGTTGGTACTTAAATGTTTGTGAACTATTTTGAATTTTCAACATGTCTGTATGACCCAAAACATGATCTGTTCACCAGACAAGTTCTAAAACTAGATAATGAATGAGTCATGAACAAAGGAGTAAAAAAATTATATTTGTTCATTTATTTATTGAGGAAAATGACCCAAAGCTATATTGTTGACAAACTGAAAGACTTTTCAAGATGCATTCAACAAAATCAGTTCCAAAGGCTGTTCTGGAATGCATGTCCACAAATATGATGACCATCCTCTTTCTAAATGCTTTTGTTGGTGCAGGCACACTTATTAATGCTTCCGATAATAGTTGCCAATAGAGAGCACAATTTTTTCAAGTGGAAGTTCTAACCATCTCAAAAGAGCATGAGTTGGCCTACAAATGGGGTCCTTTGGGAAGCAATTCAAATCTTTGCAACCATGGAAGACATGGAAAATGCCCTTTGCTAATCCAAAAGATTAACATGCAACATTTTACTATGTAATCAGGAAAAAAATAATCTTGTATTTCCAAATTCTCCTCCATGCACTGACTTTGGTTATATGATCAGTGTTACTAGTTGTGTGATCAATGTTTGTGATCAGTGCTATCAGTCTCAAAGTTTTTATTTTATGAATTATAATTATGAATGAGATTTTATGAAGGCCCAAATCCCCTAGAATTTATAAACATTTTGAAATGATTATGATGATAGACATAAATTAGAAAGATCACTTGTACATATTTCTTCCATATTCTATATCTCATTTCTTCCAGTTTACCAAATGCTCCTAACATCCCTTGAATTGTTTTTTCTTCCCTCTGGTAAAACAATGCAGCTCTATAATTTGATGGACAGAATCCATATTAGATTTTTAAAAAACCATGTGAATTTACTGGGTGTTCAGCAATAGTGCCACTAAAATGAATGTAGTTATTCCAGTGTAAGTACTTCAGGCCTACTGATTTTTAAATGATAAAGTAGACGTTTGAATAAACATGAACAACTCCAATGCCTGACAATAAACTGGAGAAAGAAAACCAGATTTTGGCGCGTAGAAGAGAAACTGAAGATGCAAAACTGAGCACACTAACAAATCTGTTTAGGGGTTGCCTGGCCCAAGGGCACTCTTAATGATGATCAATTTCAGCAGCTGTTGGAACAAATGTTTAATATATTGACATCATTTATGTTCATTTGTAGCAAATAATTACATTACGGTTGCTTATTTTCACTCAAGTTGCTTAATTCCTGTAATAATTATAGATAAAATTGTTTATAAGATTGTGTTGTGGAATTCAGCTGACAACAATAGTTCTTTAATTGCTAAAGATGATCCATGCAGATGGCAAAGAACTTCACAATGAAGAACAGAGCGGACTAGTTAAGCTTTCTTCACCTTCCAGGAAAACATATGTTGGGGCTGCATCTCCTAGAATTCTGGGAAGCTGGAGATCTCACCATGGGGAAACTATTCTATTTGAACCCTAAATTGCAGCCCATGAATGAAGCTGAATTAAACTGAAGGCAGAAGGTAGCTAACCTTGGCTGGTGTCAAAAATGAAACTTATAAAGCCTAATTAGCATGTAGATGGGAGATTTCCAAAGCATTCCTGAGCTGGAAGTTAAGTTAGGAAGTTGGGGGGGGGGGGGAATCTGAAAAAAGCAATAGCTGACCACTTCTGCATTGTTGTCAAGAAAACTACATGTATATACTCGGTCATCATCAAAATTGATATAAAGAATAACAGAATTGGAAGGGACCTTGGAAATCTTCTAATCTAATGGTTATCCAATCTCTCCTTAAAGCCTCCAGTGATGGAACACCCACAACTTCTGAAGGCGGTTCTAAAACCACTTCTAAAGGGATACTATCTATTGCTTGAGCCAATATGGGAGCTGCCATTTCTGGGGAATCATGTCGTCTTAATCTGAACAGTGCATATAAATCACTCTAACCATCTCTAGTCAGTGGCAAGTCAGCCACTCCTGATTTTCCCTCTGATTCCATGTCCCCAGTTCCATTTCCTTTGACATCATCAATTAGCAGTGGGTTTTAGGCACAAAGCTGATATCTTTGCTTCAGAAGGATCAACCTACAGCAGAATCATGGGCAGATGATTCCATCCAGACCAATGCAACAAACTTGTCTTTGAATTCTGCTGGAGATTTCACAGGAATCCAGGACAAGGATAGAATGGTAAAATGTATAACACAAGCAATTAGCCCTAGTCGTGACAACGTTCACCTTGTACAAAGTCTAAGGACCTCACCAGAGTAAGTGGTCTCGAGTGCATCATGGCACCATTACACGAATGATGTAAATGATATATGTTTTTGTATCTTGATGTCATCATACTCATATTCAGGAAAGGAATCCAAAAAAGTGTCCTCTATCTAGATACTCAGCGTTACATCAGTTTCAGAGTTGTCTGATCCAAGTGTTCCTCACACAGGCAATGAATGTGAAATCTCTTGACCTGTGGCTGACTTTTTCAATTTTTGTATTGCCAGATTCACATGCTGAAAATAGAACGGGGTTTCCCAGAGTCCTGATGTCTCTAATGCAGCATTGGGGCCTATCAAATGCCTGGCCAATCTCCATGTGTTGGCAATTCAGACAGGGAGAACAGCTGATAAATTTCAGAGGAGCTTCCATAATGCTAAAAGAGTGCATTTGCAGCTCACGGATTGCATAACATAAGAAGCAAGTAGCCCAGAAGCCTTTGGAGATGGGAGCATTTTTTTAATGTTAATATTAATCATCTTACTATCCCAAGCTCTGGCATTATTTTACTCAAAAAGCTTTTAACTGCCTACTTCAATTCTCTGGATCTACTGACCACTTTTCAGGAGAAAACTGGAATAAAATAAAGAATATGCGGGAATCTTGAGGGTTTCAGTGTTTTGCTTATGTGAGGGCTGAAAACAGGTATTTTTCCCCCCAGGAATTGGAAAAAAAAACCTTTATGAAACATCCCTGAAATATGTGCCTACATGTTCTTGCTCCTCTTTTTATGACTGCAATGATTTTAACAGTCTTTAATGCTTGTTTATTAACACTATAAGAAGGAATAAACCTTTTCATGGCTTCATGGCTTCATTTTTCAGAGGAATATGCTGTTTTAGGAATTATGCAGCTGGCAATGGATTTCTGCTTATCTTTAAACATGAGGGGTGATATAAGAGACTACAAAGGGCAAACTGGCTATTTTAACTGAAAAGTAATATATTTGCTTTGGGGGGGAAAAAGATTTGCTACTGTTCATAGGAAGTATAGAAGTATTTTATGTGTTATCCCAACTTTTTTTCAAACTTGGAACGTACCATAAATTTAACATTATAAATCAGAAGGTATATTGTAGGTGTTGCTTTTTAGTCAAATCATTACCTAGCTTCAATAGCTCAAAATTCACATAGTACTTCAGATGTTATGTAAAGAAGCAAATTCAAAGATTATCTAGAAGGAAAAAAAAAAGATAAAAGGGTTTCATCCTATCCAAACTCAGCGAGTCCAAAATCATTCACTGCAAACATAACTCCTATTATTCATAAAAATGGACCCTTCTTAACCATTAAATGTGTTAAGTTTATTTTGCTCAAGTATTTCTCAAACTCAAATAATGTTTGGCTTCTCTGTGCCCCACCCTAGTGCTCTACATTGGTAAAAACAGTACACAGTGGCTTACAACAGTTCAATTCCACATTAAGTAGGAAAAAAATGCATATTGGTAATTGTATTTATAATAGGCACAAGTTGGGTGCATGCCTGATTATGATTCAAAATGTAAAGGGAACACCTGTTTCTATTGCTGAAAATAGCAAAAGAAAAACAGCCATGATCAGTAATTATCAGGATTGCAGGATTGCAGGAGCTTCACTTGATGTTCCTATTTAGCCACGAGGCTGGCTACGTCGCCTCAGCCCAGCTGATCTCTTGCCAAGTTTCATATATCTTACAGACTTATCGCAAGGAAAAACCTGGCAGAAAAATTGTGTGTGGGCCTGAACTCCATAGAGGTTGGATAAGATGTAGAAGAAGAATGTATATTCTCTGACAAAAAGTTGAGGTGAAAAAAGAGGCAATAAACACAGAGCCAACACATAAATAAAGGTGGAGTCTGAGAGAACCCTCTATGCAAGGAATGGATGCGTTAAAATCAATCATTTCCCTATCTCTCAAGACCATTATGACATTCTGTCAAGTGATAAAAAACCCAGTGTGAAAAAATCATCAATGTTCCTGTAAAGGTATAAATATTGTGTGTCTTTTTGTTCTTGCTATCGATTTAAGTTCCCTCCATGCTGGTTCAATTTTGTCCAATTCTCAAAGAAAAATCCCAGCAGGGTTTTTTTAACGGCAAGATTTTGCAGCAATGGTTTGCCATTGACTCTTTTCTTGGGCTGAGAGAAAGTGACTGGCCCAAGGTCACCCAGCTGGCTTTGTGCCTCAAGAGTAGAACTTCCAGTTTCTAGCCTGGCGCATTAAGCAATGCCACCAAACTGACTCAAGATTTAAGCTACGTATCCTTAAATTCCCTTAAGTGGAAAGGACCCTTAAAAAAGGAGAACTGCAGCAGATGTCTTAGGAACCTGGTTCATAGACAAGCATATGTTACGCTTATCACAGAGAGAAATTTGAGCAACAGCAATTGATGTCAAATCAATCCAGCTTTTTCCATGGTTCCTTTGTTGCTTCCATATTCAGCTGTGTTGTTCCTTTCATGGCTATGTTATTAATCTAGCTGTGAAAATCAAGTTATTTTCTGGTTCGCTAAACTAATGCTGGAAAAACAGGCATATGTTTCTCTTCCTTGATAGTTGCTTGCTAGCATGAGTTTAAAAAAAAAAGATTTTTAAGCATTTAGTGGTAACAACATAGTTAACATCCCAAACTGTTGTAAAAAACGAACAAGATTTTTAAGTCCCTTAGTTGGTGATTTGTCAGTTAAATTTATTTTTGATTACGTTGTTTGAGGAATGTGACACATATTACAGATCTGTTCTATCTTGAAGGTAGAGACAAAGCCACACAAGCTTCGTGTTGCATATAACAGTGTGAAGACAATCTACTACACATTTCCAAAAGATATGTCTGCTTGCTACTGCCTGTACACTATGCCACTGTCTAATCCAGTATTTTCCACATGTAGCTACTTGAAGATGTGTAGACTTCAGCTTCCAAAATTCTCCCTACCAACATGGTGGTGGGGGAATTCTGGGAGTTGAAGTCTACACATCTTAAAGTGGCCAAGATTGGGAAACTAAATTACTACAAGAGTGTTCCACTCTGGAAATAATGTTTTCTCCTTTTTCCCAATCCAGCCACTGTGTGAACATAACGTAGAGCACATTAAAGTCAATGGATGATGCAACTTGAAATAATGTGATTCATGTCAGCAAACTGATGGCTCCAATTGGTTCTTCTGGTTTCCTGTTGGGCCGCCCCTTTCTGTACTTCTGGGTTGCTTGTCTTACAGCTGCTATAGAAATTAAGTTGTAGAGAAGTTGTAATGACCTTCAGTACAGCCAAGATCCCTGCAGAAATGTTCAAAGTTCACAGCGTGAAGAGGTGAAGTAAGTAGGACATAAATAAAATGTGCAAGTGAGAATCAAATGCATACACAGGCACCAAGAACCAATTCAGAATCACCACAAAAGGAAATGGGAGGGGCAGGAGCTAAACAAGATAGGGTGGGAAGAAAAGCTGCTAGGTTAAAGAAAAAACTGGAAGAAAAGGTTAAATCTTTGGGGGGGGATGGGATGAGAAGGCAAAAAGACTGAGCTATCCTAGCTCCTACTTTCTTCTTGGGTTGACTCTCACTTGCACTCGAAAAATCTAATGTATTTATTTGTTTGCTTATTTATTTATGGGATTTATAGGTCCCCCAAATCTGTTACAAGCCTTTGGGGCTTACAGAACACAACAATAAAAAGCAAGCATTAATTCCAAAGAAATGATTGTACCTTGATGAACATAGCCTGAGATATGAACAAAGCACAATATGCTTTGTCCATAAAACACCCAGACACAAATGGAGCAATGTGCAGTACAATGCAGTGAGCCATGTGCAGATCTGTACATTGGGGAAAACAAAACAACCACTTTATAAATGCATGGCACAACATAGAACAAACCCATCAGGACTAGATTCAGCAGTCCATCTGCATTTGAAAGACAAAGGCCACTTTTTTGAAGATAACAAAGCCTACATTTTTGAAAGAGAGGACCACTGGTTTGAAAGAGGGATCAAAGAGGCCATCTATGTCAAAATTGAACAGTCCTATTTCATCAGAGGGGTAGGGATACAACATGATCTATCTCCAGTCTACAACACAGTCCTTTTAGCAGTTCCAAAAAGGCTCTACAGCAGGGGTGTCAAACTCGTGTTGTCACATGACATATTATAACTTTTCCCCCCTTCGCTAAACCAGCACGTAACGTATCTGGCCCATGGGCCACGAGTTTGACACCCCTGCTCTACAGCCTTTTGCACTACTCAGGTGACCCTGACAACACAGATAAACATTCAGGTGGCCTCAATGACTTCTAAAAGAATGCAAATGATCAGCTGTCTGCAAGGAGTATAAATCCTTCCATTCCACGCCATCCAGTCAGAGCTGAAGAACCTTCTTGGATGAGAAAAGTCTTCAAAGAAAAAACAAAGTCCAGTTCCCTCTTGAAAAAGCACCTTTGGGACAACCGTGACCTAGATGACTGAAAATCTCCATAGACAAAGCACAATATAGAAAATTGAAAAGAAAAAAAAAACACCTAATGCAAACACACATTTATCTAGTTTTACAGAAAAATAATATTTCCTGAAATGAATGGTCCTATGGCTCAATTTCCTGAAGATTCCCAATGTCAACCAGAGTTTGCTGGGAATGATGGAAGCCCCATTTTTACCCAGCCATTTCCTATGAATTTCTCTCTTTTTGAGAGGATGGCGGGTAGGCCTAATATGGCTCAAAATCTGTGTATGGTCCAAAGAGCCATCTCTCACCTGTGGGTATGTGGACTGTGAATGCTGTTTCTCATGCAGTTTCATGCAGGCCACAATAGCTTTATGCATTGTTTGTAGCTGTCCTAGAAGTCCTCAATGACATCCAGGATAATTATCCCATTTTATTCATTGAACAATCTTGTGATTTCAGGCTATGAAAGACTGATTGGCCGGTATCAAGTAGCAGAACAAATATTTGAGCTCAGGCTTTTTGGGACTAAATCTAATTCTTTAACCATGAAACCGCACTGGCTGGCTGCTAATGGCTGCAAATCAAGCAGTGATCAAAGATACAGAAACAAGGATTGGTTAATGGAAGAGAAAGAGAGAGAGAGAGATTGGTGATTCAAACCATGGGAAAGTAAAAGTTGCCAAATCTAAGCATGAGAAAGAAAAGGAATTACATGAGTGACCTTTTCTACTGAGGCAAGTGATAGAAAATAGTGTAAGGAAAAAGGAAAGTATGACCAATAGTTCCTTATATGAAGCAGCCTGGGAGCTGACAAGAAAAATTCCTTGGTCTTCAACCATGGCAAAGCAATTATGAGTTCAAGGAACTATAAGAAGGTAGTGGAAAACTCCAATTTTAAGTCAAGTTAAGAATCCGATACCTTCTGTCAAAAGCAAAGGCTAGTGACATGAAATGTAACTTGGGGAAAGCATAATATAATTTCCACAGCAAATAACTAAACCTGAGTTCGAAGTGGTGGTTTTTCTCAGAAAACCGTGCTTGTGCTTACATATTTCAAGGTTGCAGTTAGATGAGCCCCATTTTTCTACCCATAGCAGTCTTTCTAGGCAGCTCAGGAAAGGCTTTGTTGTTAATTGGAGCGAATCCTATTGTTAGAGGCAAAATAAATTGTGTTATTGGTAGAGTGTCAGTGTTTCAGTGTCAGGTAAAACTTGGAATATTTCAATGGGCTGTCAAGAGTCAGAGGAACTAAAAGAACACTGTGTAGAGGATTAGGGGGAAATGATTGCACAATTTTTGTTAGAAAGAAATCCATCTGGATTCAAGTATCCTCGGGGGGGGGGGGGATGTGCAAACAGCTGTTTTCGATTGTTCTGAGCAAAAAGAAAACAAGCATGTTTTTAAAATGTTGATGTTTTGCCTTCAGAACAAAATCTGGCCATTCTGTGAGGTATGGCTTTGAATGTTTTTGCCTGCGTTGAGTCCTATGATTGTGCTGTTATTTTGTGGCTTGTGATTGGGCTGTGTATATGTGTATACACACATAAATCGACACACAAACAAATGTATCCAGCATTATAGTAGACGTGTGTTGAGTGGCGCAGTGGCCTAGAGTTGGAGCTCTCCCCTCACAATCAGGAGGCTGTGAGTTCGATCCTAGGTAGAGGCAAATATTTCTCTCTCTGGGCACACTGAGATTACAGGTGATACTCGAAAAATTAGAATATCGTGCAAAAGTTCATTTATTTCAGTAATGCAACTTAAAAGGTGAAACTAATATACAGTATGAGATAGACTCATTACATGCAAAGCGAGATAGTTCAAGTCTTGATTTGTCATAATTTTGATGATTATGTCTTACAGCTCATGAAAACCCCAAATTCACAATCTCAGAAAATTAGAATATTGTGAAAAGGTTC
>JANHFK010004513.1:64487-81498 GCA_036250565.1 Sibynophis collaris
CTGCAAAATCCCCATTCCCACCCCACTCCAGTGGAAGGATACTGCAAAATCCCCATTCCCACCCCACTCTGGGGCCAGCAGGAGGTGGCATTTGCCGTTTCTCTTAACCACTCAAAATTTCTGCTACCGGTTCTACAGAACCTATCAGAACCTGCTGGATTTCACCCCTGCCTTTAATTCTCGTATTAGCATTGTTCTCGGGGCTCCATTGTGGTGGATGGATGGGCTCCACTAGCGAAGCGGAGACCTTAACCAACACCCACCCACCCCTTAAATGCTCCTGGTTAACAGAGCAGAAGGTGCAGAGGGAGCCAAGTTTTCTAAAGCTTTGCGCCGCAGCCTTTCTCCTTCCCGCCGGCTCAGCGCCGCCTCTCGTGCGCCTCCTTCCGTGGCCTCTCCGTGGTGCCCGGCGGGCTTTTTTTTCCATGCCTCCCCGCGGCTGCCCTACCCGGCAGGCACAGGGCTCCTTTTTCCCCTTCCTCCCCAAGCCTCCCGCCTCCCCTGCGGCGGCGGCGGCTGCGGCGTCTCCATCCTCCTCAGGGGTTCCCTTCTCCCCAGCCCGGCACCGGCGGCTGTTGGCTTCCCGCGCGTTATCCCCTGAAGCCGGGGCTGCTGCAGTGCCCCCTCCGGGGCTGGGGGCGGCGCTGGGCCCGGCCGTCTCGGGGCCGGATGGAGCCTCTTGGCCGGGGCCGGAGCAGCACCTCCTCGGCGAGGCCGGGCTGGAGGGTAGGGGAGGCCGGAGCCCTTTGTGTATGCGAAAGCGGGGATGCTGCCCACCGCCTCCCGGGTAAGGGGCCACCTTCCCTTCCCTTCCCTTCGGGGGAAAGAGCTCCTTTCTGCCGCCTACAAAGGTGTGAGACTCCCCCTCTTCAGCATCAGGGATTCCCGGTCGGGGCCGCCTTTCCTTGCGAGCCTTGCAGCCCCTTTGCCTTCACCCCCCTCCCGCTCCCTTCGTCCTCATCGCCGCCCTCTGCCCTTCTTGCCTCGGGAAGCCCTTTTCCCCCTCTCCAGGGCTCCCCTGTACCCATTGTACCCATTCACGGGTCGACCCAGAGGAGCCCCATCCCGACGACCCTCTTTTCTCTTCCTATCCCACACCTCTCTCGCCTGACATCCCCTCCACCCTGCAAATGCGTGCATTGGTAGACTCCCCTCCATCTACTGCAAATCAAAATTGCCCCTCTGCCTCTTTTCTTTTGCTCTTCTTCTGCTTCTTCTTCCCCGTTATCCTAGGATTCGATGTGGGTGTCCCGTCTCACCTCATATTCCAGATAAAGAACAACTTTTAAGGGTCACCATTCCTTCCTTCCTTCCCTCCATCCTACCCCACCCCAACTTATTGGCACTCAGTTTTATCACTGCCTCCACTTCTGTTTTCTTCAAGCAATAATAATAATAAAAAAAAACATATTGATAAATAACTTCCTTTTTTTTTTTACCTATCTGCCACCCAGTTTCTAAAGCAATGCATTTGTTTTGAGGGAAAAAAAAGAGGGAGGGGGAATCTTTTTTTCTTAAGGTATGGGAAATTATGACTTCTATGTTCTTGATTGAAGGGTTTTTTTTTTGCATAGAGAGCATCCTTTTATTAATATTAGGTCTTTCCGATCTATTTTGATAGCAGGCATGGTCCCTGATGAAGGTTAGAGTGGGCTATGTGGGTTAAGGTGCTATCTTTGACTGTTGCTAAAGTTTATAAGAAAACACAAACTTGAGCACTCTGCTGTGCATATTTTATTTTATTGTTAGCCAATTGAGGCTCATAAACAGATGCAACAGGTTGGGTTTGAAGAAAGTATTGAAGGGAGAACTTAAGGTGCTTAGGAGTTATCTTGTGATTAATTTCATTTTCAGGTTTTCTGTTTGCTCATCTGTTAAAAAGAGTCAGTAGAACATGCATTTTAAATAAAAGGTTTTCAGAGGGAAAAAACCAAGCATTTTGGATATTATAGTTATAAAAAAAACCCTGCAAAATATTGGATTGGCAAACCAGTTTATTTATGAAACTGCACTGATATCTGGTTGCAGTCTAGTTGCAGTCAACTAGTTGCAGAACTGGGAATAAGAAGAGATGAAAATGGAAGTAGATGATAATTTATAACTTTAATAATATTGCTTTAAAACAGAGCTTCTTGTGGCTCTGTGATTTCTAATTTCTGCTTCTCACATGCACATTCATTCTTTCCTTCCTATTGTAACTATTAGACCAAAGCAGCTATGTTCTTTTGTTCTGTGAACAATACATTTGCTTATATCCTGCAATCATTGTTATCCTTGCTTTTTCATTTTACACTGTTTCCAATGTGGATTATAATGTAATAAAAATTATGTCTTAGATTTCACTCCAAATCAGTAAGAATCAAAACTGTGAACTTCATTTTTTTCCCCTCTCTAGAGCTTCTCGCCCAATCGCTCCCCCCTTGGTGCATCTGAAAAATGTGGCAGTAGAAGCCAAAAGTGAACAGGAGAAGGAGACTTTAAGGAACAGTCAAGATGGGCATGAGGATCAAACTGAATAGCACTGACCATCCGAATAACTTGTTGAAGGAACTTAACAAATCTCGATTGACAGAGTCTATGTGTGACGTCACCATTGTTGTGGGTAGCTGTTCCTTCCCTGCACACAAAGCAGTGCTGGCATGTGCAGCAGGCTATTTCCAGAATCTTTTCCTGAATACAGGACTGGATGCTGCCCGCACTTATGTAGTGGATTTCATTACTCCAGCCAACTTTGAAAAGATTCTGAATTTTGTTTATACATCGGAGCTCTTCACAGACCTTATAAATGTGGGTGTCATTTATGAGGTTGCTGAAAAATTGGGCATGGATGATTTGCTGAAGGCTTGCCATTCTACCTTCCCGGACTTGGAAAACTCAGCTGTCACTAAACAGCCTTCTGCCTCAAATGAAAACCGGCCTAGTGGTGCTTTAGCTGAACCAAACCATTCTCTAGGTGAAAGTCGAAATAGCGGGGAACAATTGGGATTAGAGCGAAATTGCAATATGCATAGTGAAGCAGTCCCTGTCTACAAAGAAGATCCTACCAATGAAGCTAGTCACAATTTAATACATCCACAGACTCCCAAAGCTGAAGAGCAAGACGCAACAGGACCATTTACTGGTGCCATGAGTCTAATGACCCAGGCTGGCCTCGGTAATATTAGCATGGCTGTTCAATCCACTGTGAACTCTTGTCAGCAGTATAAGGTCCAGAGCAATGGGGATTATAACAAAAGTAATCTTTTTGCCTCCGATGTCTCCTTAGATATATCAACAAGTAGCAATTCCTGCCCCAGCAATAGTGACCATTCCAAAGATCATGTTTTCGGGCCAATGGATGAATTGCAGCTGGAAGACTTGGGAGAAGAAGATCTGCACTTTGAAGATCCCAGTGAAGAGCTGGGTGCTGCAGAGGAAGTGATAGAGCTGAGCGATGATAGCGAGGAGGAGCTATCCTTTGAGAACGACAGCCGGGAAAACAAGGCCATGCCTTGTCAAGTGTGCAAAAAGGTTTTGGAGCCCAACATTCAGTTGATCCGTCAGCATGCCAGGGATCATGTAGACCTTCTGACTGGCAATTGTAAGGTTTGTGAGACCCATTTCCAAGACAGGAACTCTAGAGTCACTCATGTCCTGTCACACATTGGGATATTCCTTTTTTCCTGCGATATGTGTGAGACTAAGTTTTTCACCCAGTGGCAGCTGAACCTTCATCGCCGAGAAGGGGTGTTTGACAACAATATTATTGTCCATCCCAGTGACCCTCTGATAGGGAAGGTCAATTTGTTCAATGGGGATTTGGCATGTGCTGCCTGTAGGAAACCCCTGGCCAAAGATTTCCATGTGGTTCGTGGCCACATCTTGGACCATGTGAACGTGAAAGGCCAAATATGTGGTATATGTGACCAGCAACATCTCAATCTCTGCAGCTTGATGTGGCACACACTTTCCCACTTGGGAATTTCTGTCTTCTCTTGTTCTATCTGTGCCAGTAGTTTTGTGGATAGACATCTTTTGGAGAAACATGTGGCTGTCCACCAAAGTGTGGAAGAAGCTCTCTTCCGGTGTCATTACTGCGGCCAGGCTTTCAAACTTGAAGCTGCGTATCGCTACCATGTTAGTCAGCACAAGTGTAACTCTACCTTGGACCTCGTCCGGCCGAACTTTGGTGACCGTCTCCATCAGCAGGCACTGCAAAAGCGGAAGCTGACGGAGAAGTTCCTAAATGAGGATGTGGCTCTCCAGAACCAACCTGGGAACAGTAAATATAGCTGTAAGGTTTGTGGGAAAAGATTTGCTCATACCAGCGAATTCAACTACCATCGGCGGATCCACACAGGGGAGAAGCCCTATCAGTGCAAAGTGTGTCACAAGTTCTTCCGTGGACGTTCTACCATAAAGTGTCACCTGAAGACACATTCTGGGGCCCTCATGTACCGGTGCACCGTTTGCGGCCACTACAGTTCCACCCTTAACCTTATGAGCAAGCATATAGGTGTGCACAAAGGGAGCCTCCCACCAGACTTCACCATTGAGCAAACTTTCATGTACATCATCCATTCCAAAGATGCAGAGAAAAACACAGAGAGTTGACACAGCTATACTGGAGAAGGAAACACTACCTGAGATAGCAGTGAAACTTGTTTCAGATTTTTTTTAAAAATTACTTTTAATGGTCTGTATACTTTTTTTCCCCTTAAGTTTCTTGTAGACTTTTCCTTAAATCACGGTCCTGTGAAACAACATCACATTAGATGTGTTACTGTTCTCAAAAAACACCCATTGTGTTTACCTCCTGCTGAGTTGTTTCAAATGTAAGAAATACGCTCTTTTGTTCTTCATCTAATATATTTCCCATCTTCCCTCCTCTCACAAGTCTTTATCTGACATCCTTAGAAGATTGATGCTGCTAAGATGTATCAATGCTCCATGCCAGTAGGGCTAGCAGGGGAAAAAGTATGGGGAAAAAATGGTTATTGATGACAAGGTTTAATTTCTGAAAATTAAAAATGCAATCCTAAGCATACTTACTCAGAAATAAGGCAGTCTTTGTTTTGAAGGAGTTATTTCCAATTGGTACATGTATTATAGACACATCTGTGTATTCCTCCTTTCAAAAGGATTGCTTTTTTTTATATAGTAAATCAGCGATGAAATCTACTTACCTTCGCTACTGGTTCAGGTGTACTCCCGCGTGGGAGCGCCTCTTCTGCGCATGCGCAGATGGTTAAAAAATGGGACGTAATGACATCCCGTTGCCAGCACCACTGATTCGGAGAACCGGATAGAACCGGGGGGGATTTCACTACTGTAGTAAATGTAATCTTCATGCCAGTCTACAGACTTTAATTGAGAGAAAGCTGATCTCCATACTGTGAAAAGCTGATTTCTTTGAATGAAGCTGATATTAAAGGTCCAAGGGCTGGATACATTTGGAGGTTTAATCAGTCGCCAAATCTACCTTGCATCTAGCCTTAATTTGCATTTGCCCTTTTCCAAAGGATCAATTATTTTGTAAAATTAAAAAAAAAATCTGGTTTATAACAGAGAGATCAAGGTAAAAAGAGAATAGATATATTTTAGGAGACCAGAGGAAGTGGAGTTGGCCAATTTTGGATTAATTTTCAATGGAGTGGAAAAGAGAAGATTATGAGAAACAATTCTTAGTTTTGACAAGGCACAAAACAACTTATTTTAGTTGTTCAATAAGATTTGATCTGAAGTGCCTCTTTCAAAAATTCTTAGGGCATGGAAGAATTGCAAGAGATAAGGTTGCTTTCTTTCTTTTGCAATGCTGCCTTAATGCCAATGTGGAATTCTGTCATTTATAATATTTGTCTTGAACAATAAGGTGTGTTCAGAGGGTAAACATTTTAAAGCAATATATTATGCTAGTGCTTGGAATCTTTCTTTTGGCTTACAGTATGTGCCTGATAAAATTTAGTTGGGCTTATTTCTGAGTAAAGATGGGTAGGAATGCACAGTTGTGTTTGTGCACACTGTTGCCTTAAAACATCTCTATAAGGGAAAATGAAAGGATTAGAGTTTTTGTATGACCTGCAAGCAGGACACTAAATATGCTGTTTTTACTTTTTGATTAGAGTGATTCAGAAGTTTTCTTAACAGTGGCGCTTATTTTTACACTTTACAGATTATAGCATTGGTTACACTGAAAATGCCACTCCTCCTTGCCACTGCTACTATGTCAGATTGTGACATGAGGAATATAGTTGCATTGGTATCACAGATATAACTTTTCTAAAGAATTCAAGCCAATTTGAATATATTTTCAACTCATTTTGTTATATGCATAACTTTCTTGCTCCAGAATTGAATTTTATTAACAACAAAATAAGCAATTACTCTGTTAAACTTCTCAGAGGTTCCAGTGGCATTGATTGGCTAATGTTGACTGCATTGCCAAAAGGCATCCTGATTCGTTCCTAGAACATTGGCAGTTTTGAAAATATTTCCAATATTTGCATAACCGAAGGGGATGAAAGTTATAGTTCAGCTTATATGGAGGACACCGTATTGGTAGAAGAAAGTGTTGCTGCTCAAATGAAGAATCTGTCAAAATATAGGAGCAGGGGCAAGACTACTAACTAAACAGCATTTATCTTGATGAATGATTGTTGGATGCACAAATTGTTGGAGGCAGGAATTGGGTTTGGGAAGAGGAACCTTATTTACAGGGCTGCCATAGTTGCATTGCAGAATTACCACAAGATGGTAGCAAAGAGCTACATAAAACTCTATGATTACATTTTTTTAATAACTCAGATACTCTCCCCTACTTATTAATAAGTATGTCTCTTGTTGTTGCTCTCATATAGTGCCTATGATATCACAACCACTGTGCACCATTATTTCCTACACCTGTTTTACATTTGTTTTGTCAGGTTTCATATGTTTCATTATCAGCCCAAGAACACCAATTAAATCTTTCAATTAAAAGAAAAAGAAGAAAAACAGCAAAACTATCTTGTCTCTCTTACCTTGTCACAATAATCCGTATTATAGTTTTCAAGTTATTCTGATTATGTACAGTTTTCTTCTGCTACCAACATACATCTTTTTTTTTAAAGCAAATTATCTGTCTGGTTCTTTCCTTACATCATTCCTTTAAAAAAAAAAAAAGTCCAGAAGCAGGTTGTAAGTTCTGTCTTTGTGCTAATGGAAGAATAAGCTAGCAGAAAGTATAGATTTGTTTTATCAACTGAAAAGGCCAAATATATTTGCTCTGTAATTTGAGGGGGATGGAAAATTGGAAGTGGAATGAGGTGTAACTAACATATTTCGAGGGAGAGCAAAAGACAAAGGCCTTGATTTGGATTATAGTTTGCTTCATTTTGTGGACTCTGTTTGATCCCACAAACAAACATTGAATGGAAATGTGATTTCCGTTCAATGGGAATTAGTAGGAAAGGTGTTTATTGAGAGATGGAACAGCTGGTTTGAGAACTGGCCCTTGGTATAATGCAAACTACCTCATGAGGAGAAAGCACTCGAGTCTTCACAGCTCCTGTTGTGTACAAATGGACTCTTGGGCTTCTATATATAAACACACTGTTATTAAAGAGAACAGAAATGTAACCCTGGCCTATGGGTGTATATGTGTGTATGTATGTCAAAACCACAGCTCCAGGAATCTCAGCTCTGAAACTAATTCTAGTAGGGCAGCCTTTGGGCAGGTTTGCTTTGTCTTTGCTTATAGTACCTACCTCTAAAAGATGTTGTGAAGATAAACGTTTTGATATGTGTTCAAGAGAAAAGCACTTAATTCTGTCTTGTTTTCACATCCTAGGAAAATAAGAATGTTTCCATAATACATCCATTGCGTGTGCAGATATTCAATGTATTTGGTTCCTTTCCCTTTGTGGCCTTGGACACCAACAAGATATGCTGAGGAACTGAACAATGTATATGGCAGATGGGAATAGCCCGAGGAAATATTAATGCTGAGAATTATTTGTAATGATCTAAAAGCTGCCCAGAGACTGAATCACTAATCTTGATCTATCCACTGATATGTTAATGGCAGGGCCCTGACCAGGAAGATGGAACCAAAAATATGCCAAGCCAAAGGATTTTGCTGTTGAATAGATATTAATCTCCTAGTACTGGCTAATCAGGAAGCTTCATGCTACCTATTAATCTCGTTGAATTTGGTATTTCTTCCTTTTCCATGCTGAAAGATGGTTCTTGCCTGGACTTTATCTATGTCCCTACCTAAGGCTGCTGCTGCTGCATTTACGTATTTCAGGCAATGCATCCAGTGCTGTGAACCATGTTTCCTGAATAAAAATGTGGTCTTCAGTAGAAGTGGAGAAGGAGTTCCTATATATTGCTTGTATGTAGTAGGAATTAATTTCTTATCTTTAAATCAAAGCAGAATTCTACAGCTGCTTTCCTCTGATTCTTCAGTGCCAAACCCGTCCTCCTGCTCCACAGGGATAACCATTACAGCTTGAGAAGTTTCTAGCAAAGTCTTGATGAATAATTGGGCCTCATAAGTAGGGCATTTGGAACCAGGGAATTGGGGATTGGCTTCAAGTTCTGAACATCTGCTTGAGTGTAGCTTTGGTCAAATAACATCACCTGCCTGCCTCATACATTTATCCACTCATGAATGAAGGTGGGGAGGAGGAATAGTTAAAAATAACTACCTCACAGTTGACAAGTTGTGAGATGTAATAAATGTCTGTAAAATGCTTTGGAACCCTTAGGGTTGTAGAAGGACTAAGTATTGTAATTAAATAGCTTCACTCTGTTTGACATGCTATCATTTGTGAAAAATCCCTTCTCACCATTATCATCCTAGCAGGGAAGGATTTAGGCACGGAACAGGTATTCCAATCTCATGTGGAACACTTTGAAATAATGAAAAAATATTTTGGAAATGGATGCATTATTAATTATTATTTTCTGTAAACTCCAGCCCTGCCCTGCCCTGCCCTCTCCCTCCATTTCCTCCAAAGATCCAGATGTCTTGAAATGAAACAGCAAAAACAGAATAACACCGAGCATTGTGATTGCTGTCAAATCTCTTGGTTAAGTGAATTGTAGGTACTGACCTCTCAGTTATTTAAGTGTTTACTATCTATTTGCTGTAAAGTTTGTATATTTTGTAAAACTTTCCTCCTTCCTAAAGAAAAGAAAGTAGATGTCTAAAATGGTTGTACATCGGATTCTTTTATACTCCATTGTTTGGCACAAAAGTGTGTTTTTTATTTAGAATAATAAAAGTGAAAACTGAAAGAGTCTGCTGCACTGTTTTTCTTATTTGTAAATGGTGATAGATTCTAACTAACTTCTTTGTTTTAGCCCAGTGTGAGGCTGAGCACATTCTTTGCCTGCAGGACACCACTAACTCCTTCCCTTGCATTTCCAAGGACATAGGGTGAAGCTGTCATGTGGTGAACTATTTCGCTCAATCAATAGTCTCTAAGCTATACTGAGCAATGCTGACTTTTCCCATTGAAGAAAATGTATATAAACCAGTTTCCTATAAAATCAGCAACTTTTATGTCAAGTACTGGGGAAAAGAATAGCTGGGAGATTCCCATGGAGGCAATCGCTGTATTATGGCTTGGCACTTAAATGCTTACAGGACCACTTACTTCAACTGGATTCAACAACCCCGAGGAAGTGGCTGCTTGTAATATTTCACTTCTGTTCAGTGAAAGAGCTAAAGTAGCAGGCCTCTAAAATTTGGCTGCCCCTCTGCTGAGGGCCTTCCCTAAACTGCTAAAGACTGAACTACTTCAAAGACTTTAGGGAAATATTGTGGTTGTTATGAGATATGGTGGCGCAGTGGTTAGAATGCAGTATTGCAGGCAAACTTTGCCCACAGAAGCAAGGAGTTCGATCCTGACGTGGGCTCAAGGTTGACTATGCCTTCCATCCTTCTGAGGTTGGCAAAACGAGGACCCAGTTGTTGGGGGAAATAGGCTGACATATGTAAACCACTCAGAGAGGGCTGTAAGTACTATGAAGCAATATATAAATGATACTTGGATGTCTCTTTTTCATTATTAGGTACTAGAGTTGCTATTTTTTTAACAGTTTATTATTTATGGATGTGTATTTGTTAAATTTATTTTGCCGACTATCTTGCCATGGGGCTATTCTAGGTAGCCTGCAACAATAAAAACAGGAATGAAAAGAAGCGTAAACATAACAGTAGCAAACTAATGAAACAATAAACAGTGAGATAAACAATGAAAATTCAGTGATGTGCGATTAAAAGATGGGTGGGGGAAGCAGGAATGCAGGGGAAGAGGTTTCTACTTTAGTTAGCATATTGGACATTGCCATGATTTAGGAGGCTCCAGCAGTATACAAATTGTTTGTGTACGTATGGGTGTACACACACACACACACACACACACACACACAGAGAGAGAGAGAGAGAGAGGCTTGTTTTAAAAGATGAACCAGTGATAATCTTAAAACGAGAGAGCAGTGGTATCTGGGAGAGGTGTTCAAAAGAAGCAGGGCTTTTAATGGTGACACCATGCTGTTAAGCAGATTTTATCCCCCATCTGCAGACACCTCTGGGAAACAAGATGGAATGTAGTGACCTGCCTGCTCTGATTCTGTAAGACACCCTACAGAAGTGTACATTCAACCAAATTGGTATATTCAAAGTGCTCTTCTCTAAACTGATAAAGATCTACATTTGAGTAGAGCAAGGTTTCTCAAGTATATTTCTGATTAAGTGCGATCTTTTCAAATGACTTTTCTTTCTAGTTTGGGCCATTTCCCTCCCAGCTGGGCAAGGAACACTTTGAAATGACCCTGTTTGCTATAAAATAGTGAATATAGTCATTATATGAATATGAGCTGTGGTGGTGCAGTGGTTAGAATGCAGTACTGCAGGCTACTTCTGCTGACTGCCGGCTGCCTGCAGTTTGGCAGTTCGAGTCTCATCGGCTCAAGATAGACTCAGCCTTCCATCCTTCTGAGTTTGGTACAATGAGGACCCAGATAGTTGTGAAATGGTATATAAGTCTACTGGTAAGTGCTATTGCTATTAACATGAGAAGGAAGCATAAAAAGCAGATTTTATCCCCCATCTGCAGATACCTCTGGGAAACAAGATGGAATGTAGTGACCTGCCTGCTGTGATTCTGTAAGGTACATGTAAGCTAGACTAGCTCTCTTATTCCTTCTCCAGCCATTCTTTCGATAGGATAACTAATTGCAGCCCAAACCATTACAGTTAAAAGGAAGAAATTAGTATCTTCAATGGATCAATCAATGAAATAAATCAGTCAATCAAAATGCCACTTTATTGAATACAAGATTCATTCAGCCCATATGCCCATTTTTACATCACTTTTGTAAAGTTGGTAAAAGATTAAAAGTGCTTGAAAATTCCTATGGATTACCTTGCATATTTCTGTTCAAATAGAATGTTTGCAAATACCTTTACAGGTGTCCACACTACACTGCACTATTCCATTGCTGTATTAGGTTAAAGAAGTATTCTATGCCTCCTTTGAATGATGTTTGGATATAACAATCATAGCTACATCTTCTTATATTGTTCGTCATTTAAGAGACACAGAGAGAATTTATCCCCAGCATTTCATTCGGTTCATTTATGAATTTCTTCTTCAAACCAGTTATGTCCACTTTCTAAACACAGAGAGCCTTTATGACTTGTCCAGTCTTTTACAAACATGATCCATGGCCAGTAATAGCATTACTTTGCAAGCATTGAACACTGAAATAATTCTCTCTTAAAGTTATTTCCATACCAGGTAAAATGTTAGAAGGGTATATAACTCAAGGAGGTGGAAAACTCAAGGATAGACAAATGTTCTAGCTGCAGACAAAGGAAAAAGGAAAAAAAAAAAGACACCCCAGAATCTAGTTTGGGATTTTTAACACAATGAAAGAATTCGGGGTAATGTGCATTCTCTCAGGAGTAGAACCATGATGGCGAACCTATGGCATGTGTGCTACAGGTGGCATGCGGAGCCATATCATTGGGCACATGAGCGTTGCCCCAGCTCAGCTGCAGTGCGCATTCGCATGCCGGCCAGCTGATTTTTGGGCCTTTCAGGCCCACTGGAGGTCAGTAAATGGGCAGTTTCTGGCCTCCAGAGGGCCTCCGGCTGGGGGGTCAGGAAGGCTGTTTTTGCCTTCCCCAGACTCCTAGAAAGGCTCTGAGGAGAGTGAAAAACAGGACTTCCAGGCTCACCTTGCCATCGCGTGCCAAAAGCGGGTGTAACGCAGTGGGGTTGCGTGCATATGCACGGGGGGAAGGATGCATTGAATTATGGGTATTGGCATGCGCAAGCACGACCCCCCCCTGCACTCCCTCCGCTTTTGGCACGTGACTGCAAAAAGGTTAGCCATCACTGATCTAGAATCACCTGTGGTGTAATCGTCTAGAAATATTCTTTTCACATTTTCCTAAATTCACATTTTCACTGGGTATAGTTTTCTATTGTGATGTTAGGTAAATGTTAGTGGTTTGGACTAAAAAGACCTATATAGGAATTGCTAGGATCTAATGGTTAGTATCCTGATTTCCTAGTTCCACAAGACAAGTAATTGAATGTTCACATTAAAATAGGGCTACTATATCCTGTTTTATCTTCACAGATCACTTTAGTTCTTTAGCTTCTAGGATGAAGCTATATTTACAGGTGCTTCAGCTATACTTTGCTCTGCCGAGCAATTCTGTTTAACCAGCAGCTCAGCATTAAGTTTTCAGAATACTATTCTCATTAAAAACTGCTCACATTAGAAGAAATTAAGAGAATACATCTCTTTTCCACAGTAAAATGCCAAAGCGGCAAATAATAATAATTTTTTTTTTCCACTGCAAGTTTCAAGATCAAGGAAGTTAGCTGAGGACTAATAGCAATGTTAGATTTTGGTTGATTAAGGCCAGTCAATTTGACACAGCAGCATATAATCCTCCTCCCTACCTCATTTTTACCTATATTGCCCTTCTTTTTAATTTGTAAAAAACATCGGCAACAACAAGAAGTATCCTAATTAAGCCTATCCTTTGCTGATAGAGAAAAATGCAAATGCATTCTTATGACAACGAACCAAAAATCAGAAAAGCTGTTTAAATTGGCGAGATCTTGTCTTGCGTGATGACTACCGAGTGTTGGGTGTTGGAGGAAGAGCCATCTCTGTCCTGCTCCATCTGGTTTTTGGGAATGTATCGAACCACAGCAGAGATAAGCTTTCCTTGGAAGTTCTTGCTCAGGAAGTTGTACAGGATGGGATTGACCACACAATGGATAAGGCTGAAACAGTCTATGATGTCGTAGAAGAAGTACAGAAAGTCAAGCACATAGCAGTGGAGGAATATACTTGTTCCCTCAAGGGTGAGGATCATCAAAATTAGGTGGAAAGGCAGCCAACTGATCAAGAAGACAATTATGTAAGCATAGATGAGGTAGCAGTTTTTTCTGCTCTCTGGCTTGTCACAACGCTTGATGTGCCTGGCGGTCAGTATGTTGAAGACTGCCATGATGGAGAACGGGATAAGGAACCCAATTAAGGCAACAAGGAGGTTGAGACCGAGAGCCCACTCATTGAAGGTCTCCAGCGGGGCCATAAAGAAACACATGGGCTCAATGGTATCAATTAACTCCATGTGTACCACCTCTGGCAAAGGAAGGATGGCAGCAAAGGCCCATATGCAGCAGCAGATGATCCGTCGCACAAGATGTTGGTGTTGGTGCCAGAAGTGGGAGGAAGTTGTCAGGGACACATAGCGATCAATGCTGAGGCAGGTGAGAAAGAAGATACTGCTGTACATGTTGGCAAAGTAAAAATAGTGGGTGAAGCGACAGAGGAAATCCCCCCAGAGCCAAGTGTAATCAAGCACGACTTCCAACATCCAGACTGGTAAGGAGAGGACCACCCCCAAGTCTGCAAGGGCCATGTTGAAAATGTACAGGTTGACCAAGTTCCGGTGATTTCGGGTCTGCCAGTTGACCCACAGGACCAAGAGATTCTCCACCAATCCCACCACAAAGATGATGAGATAGAGAACAAAGAGAAAGACCCGTTTAATGCCATCATCCAGTCCCAAATAACAAGTGCTGAATGTGTGATTGAACGCATAGAAGAGTTCCGTCAAGTTGTGGTATGTTTCATTGAAAGGGGAGAGGTTCACTGGCTCTCCCATTTTGAGGGGAAAAGATGAACTGCAAAAAAAAAGAAGAAGGAAATGTGAAATTAGAATGTATTCTTCCCCTGAACCAAGGACATTTATATCATGAATCTGATTTAAAAAAAAAAAAAGCTATGGGTTTTAAATCTGTGCAGGCTTCAAATTTGGGAGGACTCAACAGGACTCCCAGTTTTTTTGTTTTGTGATTTGGTCACCGCTGCATATAATGTACAGTAATGATCAAATACATTGATCAGTCACCAGAATATAATCTGACAGTAAACAGCACTCTTTACTGGCACTGATGATGTTATCTAGTTTGGGTAATGAAATGTCTTCAAAAAAACAAGCAAGCTCAAAGAACACCAAGGACCTCTCAACCCCGAGCTGCAAATATTCTCCTTTATTGGTACATTGATCAGCTTCTAGTCAGACCTCCTGCCCTGATCTTATCCCTTCTCTTATGTTTCTTCAACTCCCAAATTTGATCAGCAGCTCAATCCCAAGGACAACAATTGGTTCACAGGAGAATCTGACACAAAGAATCAGAGTAACAGAAACAAGCATGCTTACTGTGGACTAGAGCAGGGGTCAGCAACCTGAGGCTCTGGAGCCACATGCGGCTCTTTCACCCCTCTGTTGCGGCTCCCTGTCACGTAAAATATGTGTCACAACTGCCAATTTGTGGCAGTTTTGAATCTGACACAAAGAATCAGAGTAACAGAAACAAGCATGCTGACTGTGGACTAGAGCAGGGGTCAGCAACCTGCGGCTCTGGAGCCACATGCGGCTCTTTCACCCCTCTGTTGCGGCTCCCTGTCACTTAAAATATGTGTCACAACTGCCAATTTGTGACACCTGCCGGCAAGTGATTCATTGAGCTTTTCAACCCTCAGTAGGCCAACCATGGATAAATCCAAAAAAAGTTTCAGAAGAAAACAGAACATTTAATTCAACTACATAGGCTAGTTTTGTGGCCATTCAAGAAACAGCCATGCACGGGAAGGGTTTTGTGGCTCCCGGCGTTTTCTTTTCTCTGGGAAACTGGTCCAAATGGCTCTTTGAGTGTTTAAGGTTGCAGACCCCTGCGCTAGAGTTTTGTGTTGCAATGTAAAGAACAGGAAAAGGCAAATATCTGACAGGCCTACCAGGAGTCTCAATGAGATCAATATAGTCTACAGAATGTTGTGAGGTTATCATAGGTTAGTGAGAGAGCTTATTTATTCGGTTTTTAAAATCCTTTTGTAAAATCCTTTTAAGTAACTCAAGGTGGCAAACATACGGTACTTGTTGCTCCTCCTATTTTCCACACAACAATTTCCCTGTGAAGTGGGTTGGGCTGAGGGAGAGTGACTGGTTCAAAGTCACCCAGCTGGTTTTAGTACTTAAGGTGTCCTGGTTTCTGGGCCAGCACTTTAACCCCTACCCCAAACTCGCTCTCTATGCTTGCTCTATGCTCTATGCTCCATGTATCTAATGTATCTACTTAATGTATCTACTTCCATCTTTGGAATCTCCAGAGAATAAATTTATTTAGAAATGATACCTGTGTTTCCCCGAAAAGAAGACCCTGTCTTATATTTTTTTGAACCCTGAAATAAGCACTTGGCCTTATTGCCATGCACTCAAAAGCCCGATTGGGCTTATTATCAGGGGATGTCTTATTTTGGGGGAAATTGTATATATTTGTATATCAGTGATTGCATGACCTCTGTAGAGGCCATACACTAAATAAATAAAATACATTTTCTACCAACGCTAAAAAGAGGCATTCTTAAGTCACAAATCCCCAGCTGCACAAAGTAGGGTGTGTTAAAAATTCTAATTCATTAATTCAGTAATTTACGTTCTGCACAGCAATCAATGGATCAATAATGGATTGCAAAGTGCAAAATTTGAGACCAACCCCTCAGTTTTGCCTTTCAATATAACAGACATTTCAAAAAAAATCAGAGAGGAAATCTAGTTTATTCTTTGGAAACTTTAGAAAAGAAGGCATAACAAGATCCTTCTTTCTACCACTGGAAACATTCTTTTAGTTCCTATCCTTTTAGAGTATTTTATGAGCTAAATGTCTTCTGAGTTGTAAAATGTGAATTGCAGTGTGAGCCTCTTTTCAGCTATAAAGATAGAAATAGATATTTCACTAAATTGGGTGGAGAGCAAGTGATTGTTCCCTAAGATTGGTCCTTTCTTCCATTCTGGTCCACTTTTGTCTTTTGAAACCTGCTGGGCTGTAAAAGCAGAAATGACCTCAGGTGGCAGGATAATAGCATCTTTAATAGCGCCTGTGGTAGTGAAATTAACTTCTTATCTAAAAGCTTGACATATTTATTGTTATTAATGTGAATATTGCCCACCATTTTTATTAACTCTGGATTGACAAATGTTTCCTCTTTTTTGCTACTGTTAGAAATTCATGCATTGTATAGCTGTGTATCTCAAAAGCCTGTGTCAATCAGAAGTGAACTTTCTAAAAGAGCACCCCTGATCTTAGGGCAGGGAAAATGGCCCTTTCAAATAAACTGAATATTACCAGATATCAATGCAAGATTTATTTGCAATGAGAACTTGAAGTCAAACTGAATTTGAGACTAGGGCCGTGATGGTGAACCTATGCCACATGTGCCACAGATGGTATGCAGCGCTCTCTCTGTGGCCACATGAGCTGTCACCCCAGTTCAGCTCCGCTGCGCATGTGCGTGCGCCTCCTGCTGGCCAGCTGGTCATTGGGTCTGCCGTGCCCCCCGCATGCATATGCGCAGGGGGTGGGGATACTTTTTACTTTACTTTACTTTTATTTGATTTGTATACCGCCCTTCTCCCTTCCGGGACTCAGGGCGGTGAACAGACATA
>JANHFK010004515.1:60634-71600 GCA_036250565.1 Sibynophis collaris
CCGGTTCTCCGAACCAGCCACAGCTTCTCCTACCTACTCGATAGAGCCGGTGCGAACCGGGAGGATTTCACCCCTGCTGCAACCGTCATTAAATACAGGCCAGCTGCAAGCATCTGAATTTTGATCATGTGACCCGTGGAGGTACTGTGATGGTTGTAAGTGCAAGGACTGGTTATAAGTCACTTTTTCCAGTGCCATTATAACTTTGAACAGTTCATAAATGAATGCTTGTTAATCAATCCTGGTCAAAAGTCTGCTGCCTATTTTAGTGTGAAAAAGCTGGTTCCCATATATTTTCTGTGGCCATTTCAGTACAGAACTGTAGACTAACCTGAACATAATGTAAGATATGGTAAAGTAAAAATGAAATGAAAAACATTTTAAACACCTAAATAAATCTTAAATCAGGAGTCAGCAATGTTTTCATATGAAAACACAATGGTCCCTCCTAACCAAATAGTGGCATTTTTAATTAATGTTACGATTTTGGAGGCATTAAAGCCCCTACGTCTGATATTTGTCTGTTTTGCCACTGAAATTGGGTAGCCTAATCTCAGACAGCTTTAGGGGGGTCCACTTTGAATGACTGCAGGCAACCCATGGTCCACCACTCCCTGCAATCCTATTGATTTCTGAATGACTTTAGGTGTGTCCAACATATTGAGATGGTGATCTCTAATTGCAATTTAGCTTTTCACAATCTCATTTGGGGATGTTTGAAGTTGGGGTAGACATTTTTTTATGCCATCTAAAAAAAATATCCTTTTGGATGATACACCTTTGGATAATCACTATTTCTTTCCTCTCTTTTTTTTGCCAAAGAGGTGATCTTGAAGATTCAATGGATAGGTGAATAGTATCTGCAAGAAATTTAATATGCATTAGTATGTATGTATGTATGTATATGCATTTTTTTGTCATATGTATATAGTGTATATTGGAGGTGGTTACCCTTTGAGAGCTGTATACAACAAAATCTCATTTTAATGTATGCTGATTATGTACATTTAAAGTGACAATAAAGTTATTATTCCATTCCATCCCATCCCATTCTATTCTATTCTATGTAGCTAATGGATATAACTACAACTAATTCATTTTTATCTTGTTCATGAAATCATATCTATAGAGTATGATATGCACTCAGAAATATAACCATACTGAAAAACAGTATTTATTATTTCTCAAAAGATAAAATCTCTCTCACAGTACCCTCTAAAAGAAAAATATTACTAAATATAATTCTATCTTTTTGCAATTATTCTTTGAAAATTGAATTATGCCAGAGCCTCCAGCCTCCCATTATAGTTATCCTTAAATTTAATAGCAAACTTGTAATGGCATGGCAAAATGACCGTGGGAGACTGGAGGAAGAGCCTCAGACTAGATAGCATTAGATAAGAGGCAACTTAGCCCACCGAAGCAATGGGGATGTGACAATCATTTCAGAAGGGGCCTTCCCTATTTTCTTGGACTGAGGGAGGAGAGATACACTTCCAGAATTGCAAGATTCTGTTAATATAACCTTATAATAAATTAGAGCTAATAAGTCTGGATGTGGTTTTTGTTTGGACTACCCCACAAGGCTGATGATACAGGTTTGTCTTCGTGTATTTTTGCTCAGTACTCTGAGTAGTAGAAAACCTATGATCAAGTGGCAAAGCTCTAGTAGTTAAAATTTGGCCATTAAAAAAAAACTTGTGTTAACTGCCCCAATTGCCCTGTGCCCATAACAAAAGGGCTAAGCAGGAATTGCCTTAAAATGGAAGCTCCTGTCCAGCCAAAACATTCTGTTTGACCTTGCTCCAGGGAAGGAGAGGGAAGCCTTTAAACTGTGCAGCATGGACTTTGGTTTCCTACTGCCCATAAACTAATAAGGTTTCCATTTCATAGCATCATTTATATTCATTCCATTTCATGAATGGTGTGTTTTCCGTAGAAAAAGAGCTGTAATGCTGGCATGTTGCAGCAACATATATATTTTTTTAAGTGAAGGTACATGACAATATATCTTCAGTATTCAATGCAGTAATATAGCCAATAAGTTGCTTAGGACTTCTATACAACTGAAATTCAAACGGCAATTTATAGCTTTTATTAAATTGCAAGTCATTTTGGCTCGACACAGGATTGTGTCTTTAAAAAAGTAGTGACTTTTGGTAGAGAGAGGTTAAAAAATAGAAAGCTTTGGATTTATTTGCTCCTATTTTGACTTGCTAGGTATGGAGAAGTTTCTTCACACTGTCACATATTAGCACTTAAGAATGAAGTATGTTTTAGCTTTTTCAATTACAAGGACTGGGGCCTAACTGAATAACAAAAGCTAATTAAAGTTACACTGATAATGGACTTTCCATGTTTCCTTTTCTTCTGTGTACTTTGCATTGCCAAACATCATCACCTACTGAAACTATCATAAACATGACAGACTAGTGAAAGTATTTCCTAAAACATCTTGCCCACACACCATAACTCTTTCTTCACTCCGCTCTCCTGCTCCTCTTGCTTCCTCCTGAAAGTAGAAGACTTAAATAGAACTGAAGACTTTGAAAGAACTTTATTATTAACAACAGAAGAGGCAAGTAGGTCAAACCAGCACATAAACAAGAGCTTTTTTTTTTCCTTTTAAGATCAGCATCCAAAACAAAGAGACCCATTGAGTGTCTAAATTACAATATGGGGGACTTAATGTTCTATATTTTGTCTACAAAAGCAGCTGTAACTTTCCAGTAGCCAACCAACCAACCAACCAACCAAATAAATAAATAAAGATTCCTGGCTCTCTTTATACAAAACACTGCATGTATATACTAAAGGGTATTTTGTGTTGAAAAACAGAAAATAGTCCTATTTGTTAATTTAATGTTGAGAATTTTATTAGTCATTGAACACTATTCTGAAGGAGTGATTAAAAACTCTGAAGATGAGAAAGTAGTTGCCTTTTTACATAGGGCTGCAGTCTTGTGGCCATGCTGGATAGTTATAATGTACCGTATGTGAGTATGTTTGTGGTTTTCTTGTAATACAAATGCTTTTAGGCAATGATTCTCAACCTGTATTTTGCAGAACAGGCTTATAAGCAAAAACCACCAGGTCTTCCACAGCTACCTCCCCACATAAACCACCAGGCAATATCTATAACCTCTTTACTACCTCTGCTGCCATCTTTCAATGTGCATCAGTAGCTGAACACTGGTTCATTGAAATGTTTCAGTGAAAGTATAAGAAAAAATGAACTCTAACATTCAGAAAACCATATAACAGGAACAGGTTCCAAGTTCAGTTATCAACTATGAGCATACATGATCCATGCTAAATACATCTATGCTCTTATATATCCAATATAAAAAGAAAAATGTAAATAGGAAATACAATGACTATCTAAAAAAGAGGGTTGGGTATTCATTTGCCCTATTCATACCAAGGATTATTCTTGACCAGCAAGTCTGTACTAAGACTTGCAGTTTGGGCATGTGGTAAATGAAATAATTCATTTGGGAAATAAAAGTGTAATCTTTATTTAAGGTTTTAATAGAAAAATCATTTTAAAATTAGAATAAAGATGGAGGGGATGGAAAGATATAAATAGTACAAGTATAATTATTATTATTTTAGCATGAGTTTCTACATTCTTAAGAGATGAAATCATCGGCTGAAGGTAATTGGGGTTCCCTACATTTTTAATTTTTTTACTTAGAGATCTGCATAAAGATTTGAGAAACTATGCTTTGTGGCTGAGTTTAGTGAAAGGGAGAAGATTATTTAATCTTGGCTAAACAAAGCTATGATTCATCAAGAGTGAGAACCTAATGGCCATGTACAATTAAGGCTCAATTAATTCAGTGTTTCACTGAATCTAAGGATGCTTCTAGCTGCAAATTACTTATATTTGAATATACATATCGAACATAAATTTCTGCTTCTTGGCTTAGTGCACATAAAGACTGAACATTTCCCATCTATAACGTTGATAATATAAGAAACCTATACAAAAAGGGATCTAAAGTATACAGAGATTATAGCAGTGATGGCTAACCTTTTTGCCGTCGCGTGCCAAAAATGGGAGGAGCATGGGTGGGTCGCACGTGTGCATGCCCACACCCATAATTCAATACGCCCTGCCCCCAGCCATTTCCGGCCTCTGGAGGGCCTCCAGGGGATAGGAAAGGCTCCCAGAAAGCCTCTGAAGCCTGGGGACAGCAAAAAACGGGCCTTCCCGACCCCCCTGGAGGCCCTCTAGAGGCCGGAAACAGCCTGTTTCCCAACTTCCAGTGGGCCCAGAAGGCCCGAAAATCAGATGGCTGATGTGTGCAGGCACGCTGAGCTGAGCTATGACAATGCTCGTGTGCCCACCAATATGGCTCCCGCGTGCTACCTGTGGCACCGATGCCATAGGTTCGCCATCACTGGATTATAGCAAGGAAGTTTGGAAGAAACTATTATAAATTCAAACATCTCTGCCTAATGAAAAGAAAAGGGCAAATGAAATGAACAGCACTAGCGATAGCAATAGAATTTAGACTTCTGCTTCACTCTCTGGGCGATTTACAGAGTCAGCATGTTGCTACCAACAATCTGGGTCTTCATTTTACTGACCTCAGAATGATGGACAGCTGAGTCAACCTTGAGCCCTATCAGGCTCGAATTCCAGGCTGTGAGCACAGTTAGCCTGCAATATTACATTCTGATCACTGCGCTACCAGGGCTCCTCAACTAAACAAATAAAATAAAATAAACAGTTCCCCTTTCAAGCAATTTTTTTTTAAAAAATCAGTCAATATTGTCTGATTTCCTCAAGTTAAACTTTCATCATACTTATAGCAGAAAAGCAGTGGAAACATGCCACTTCCTGAAAGAACCTTCACTTTGCAATACAGCGGTGTTTCAGAAACATTGAAGGCATGCCTGACTGGAGAAATGTTTGCCATTTTTTCCAGTTAATTAAAAAAGGTTCTCCCCCTCACAGGGCTCGAATTATTGAAGCAAACAGTATGGTTGCATGTGTGATTTCTTCATGGATGGCATATGTACATGGTACATATTTATAAAAATATTAAAATATTTTACTGTTTTTCTGTGTGTATACTAAATAATATTATTTGCTATATTTTTGTTTAATTGTGAAAATTGATTCGGTGGCTATAACTCCCACCTCCATTTAACACATAAGGACAGAGTCTCTCTCTCACACACACTTACATATATAACCAACATAATATTGACTAGGATTGTTCATCCCAAAAAGTTGATAATAAACTCTGGGAAAAGTTATGTTTTTTTATATTTTTACTATTTGGGAAATAAAAATTAAGGACTGAAAATATACTGTAAGGCAATAAAAGCTGACAGGATAATCAAATGCTAAAGACCTTTATCAGAGGCTAAAATAAAAATGCTGAATTAGCTTTTGATTGAGCAAATGATTCAACCAAGAAGATAGATAAGAAAGATAGTAATTCAAATGGCAGTTAACCATGAAAAGATCTACTGTCAATTGTGAAGAAGCAGTGCAGTGGCTGGTGTGTTAACAAGAATCTGAAATTTTTAGGTTCTCACCCTCCATTAATCTATTGTTTTCATTGATCTATTGTTTTATTCCAGTCACATGGGATTTTGCATTAATTCTTCACCATTAGAGTTTCAACATTAAGCTCTTAGCTTCAAAATATTCTTTTGTATGGAAGTCAATAGAGAGGCAAACTTTCATTAGCTATTTTTATACATTCACAATGGCTTAATATAACTATATTCCACTCTGGATGTTATGAAGTAACAGTGGTAATTATTCATTTTCTCTATTGGATGGGGTATATAATGATTTGATAATTGGGAGTTACATATTTATGAACAGTCAGCTCTTTGTAATATCAAAGGACTACATTAGATTAAATATGAAATATATGGAAATGTTTACTGCTTGGATAAATAGCAGCAAGGAATGTATTTTTCATTCTGATCCTACTTGACTACTTTGGGGAGAGGGAAAAGACATTCCTACAATGCTCTTCTTTCATGACAATTTTTTACTTTTTTATAACCCTATTAATTATTGAAAAATTATGTGCTTAATTCTCAGGTTTATCCTCTTAGGCTATCACAAAAAAAATTTCTCTTAATGATAATGTCAGATGCTATCAAACTGAGTTTGGTGATAAAGGCTATATAATATAATCTCTTAAATGCTATCCATCTATTTTATCCATTGTCTTCCCTTACTTCTGCTTCCTTCAACATTTTTTCCTAGTTCATCATTTGCTTATATCACATGCCCAAAGTATGTGACTTTCTGTTTGCTGATCATCATTTCAAGGAAACATTCTATCTTGATTTGGTCCAGAACTGATTGAATTGGTTCTTCTTGGAATCACTGCTAGTCTTAGTAACTTCCTCCAGATTCATAATTTATTTTCCTTATCTTGCTCTTACTCTTTCAAGCTATATATTTTCATTGAAAAAAAACCCATTGCTTTTTCTATTGTCTACTTTCATAGAAATAACCTTGTCCTTCAGAACTTTCCTAAGTTTGGCATTGCTTTCTTCCCTGGAATCGTCAACTTTTAACTTCTCCAGCAAATTGTCCATCTCTGCTTATTCTTGAGTGCGAGAAAATAAAATTATTTACATCCTTCATCTATCACTACCCACTATGGCTTAACTGAGCATACTAGTTGAGCAATCCCTTTTATCTTCTTAATGTTTAACACTGACACAGATTTTTCATTTTCTTTCAAGAGTCATAAAAAAAAATAGTGTTGCCTACCTCAAATTGCTAGCATTTGTACTCTATTTTTGATTCCAACTATTCTTTCTCTCGATCTTGCCAGTCTTGTAATAGTATATATCCCGTGCAAAAGTTAGAGAGATATGGGTACCATATATGTTATTTTCTATATTATAAATGCTCCATTTCTCCAAACTCAGTTCTTACAGTTCATTATAAAGGTTTTTCAGAAGAATAACCTGCATTTCTAACATACCTCTTAGTTTAATATAGTCCACATTGTTGTATGATCTGCAGAATGAAAACCTTGCTGTACCACCCCCCCCAAAAAAAAGCAAAGTGAATCCATTAGATTCTCTTGCTTTTCTCTTATTCAACAGTTGTTAATTATTTGATCTTGTTTTCCTTAGCCTTTTCTGAAACCTTTCTGTTCATTTGGTGTTTCTCTTCATGTATGTCTCTACTTCCCACCATAAGTCTTTAAGGAAAACCTTGGTCTCATGAGTAAATCTGTATTTTGCATACTCTTTTGCTTTTTTGATGTAGGTACTATTACAGGGGTGGGTTCTACTTACCTTCGCTACCAGTTCGCAATGGGAGCACGCTCGCGCGCGGAGCTTCTGCACATACACAGAGCGTCATGATGACGTCTGAGAGGGTGGGCGGAGCCTCCCGCCACCGCTACTACCAGTTCGCAAGATCCGGACCGAACCGGTAGGAACCCACCACTGGTACTATATATGCCCTGAGTTTTTTATTCTTTAAGCCTGAGAGTTTGTTACATATCTTTTGACATAGAACTTTTAGCACTTTAACAGCTTTTTCTTCTCCAGCTTTAAATAGCTCAATAGGTCTTTCATTTGGAGTGCAGCAGATGCTTTCTATTTGACAGTTGGTTTAATGCCTCTCATAATACATTTTCTGGTTGAATCAGTATCTGAATCTATTCTTTCCAAAAATGTTTCTGTCATCTATAATCCCATCTGTAAGAGGTTGCAATATAGTCTTTCCAGCTTTATCTTCATTTGCCTCTATTAGATCTCTTTCATGATTGCTCTTAAGCACTCCTCCCCGTAGCTTTTCCTGTAATTTATTTGATCTTAGCAATATTTCTTGTTTTCATTCTCTTGTTATTTTCTTCTGTCTATTGAGTTCTTGGTTGAAATAGTTTCCCACATGATGTTGTAAGCTACATTCCAAATGTTGCCAAATGGCTTTCTTGCCCAAGGCTTCCGTCCTCTATCTCTTATTATGGTAGCCTATTCAGCAAAGCTATTTAGAACTTTTCCTGTCTAAAATTATGGATTTCCCCTCATTTTATTTTACATAATGGCTTATCTTTTCCTATAGCTCCTTGGGTTCTTTTCCACTTAATTTAGTGTAGAACTACTACCATATATCTGGACTGCACAAATACAAATGACCATCTGATGGCAGCATTGAATTAGAATTTTTGCATCTCTTTACTGCCATCTAGTAGTTTTCCAGATATAGCAGGCTTGGTTTGTGCATTTGATGACATCTGTGTGTAGACACTAGTTTATGTTGTTTAAAGCAGGCATTGGCTTATATAAGATTTATATATGCTGCTCTAAAATGCTTTACAGCACTCTCTGGCTGGTTTACATCAGTTCCAAGCTGAGAGAAAGACACTGGAAACATGGAGGCTGATTGGAAAGATGGTTTGATGATGAAGCAGAAGCACATGGGTGGTTCTGGTGCAGCTGAGCACATGGAGTTGAGAGTGGGGGGTATTTATACTTTCTCTTGGGCTTTGCACTTGAGCTTCCTGTTCCTGTGCAAGAACATGTATTCTATTGGCCTTTATCAGACTCTCATGGGGCCATGTACAAATCCTAGGAATTTGTCTGAGCTAAGTTTGGTTGAAGTTTGAACTGTTGGGGGTGGTGCAACTGAGATGATGCAGTGAAGGGGCTTTGGCCAATTCCTATTGTAGCTGAGGGCTAATCATACCTTTGTTGAATCTTGGGTGAAGGTATTTCCTTATGAATAGAGCTAGCTATCTCTTTATCTCTTAAGTGCTGACATCTGCTGAGGGCTATTAAGAAAGGTGGGGCCTGCTTTCTATGAGCATGTTTCTTCATTTCTCATCCAGAGAAATATAATATTCTGCCTTTTTAAAATATTTCTCAAAATATTTCATTCTTCTAGGAGAGGGGTGGGTGCTGACCTTTTACACATCCCATGTGCTGAATGAGTGAGGGTGACTTAGCACAAAGAGTTTATTGGTTTATTGAGCAGACTGTGTGAATCCAGACAGGGTCTTAATTTATTAACCAGAGTTAGGAAGGTTCTGAGATCCTTCAGCTGGAAGACTGACAGAAGATGACTTGGGGTGTTTTGAATGCAAAACAAACCATATACAGTGGAATTACGGAGAACCTCTTTGAACTTGGATATTTCCCCAGAGGTCTTGATGTTCATCCTAGAGTAGACATCTCTAGCACATGATGCCCAAATGCTTATTAGCTGCATTCTAAAAGTATAAAACAAGCACATTTTCCACGTAGAATTGAGAAACGAGAAAGCTGACTTCAAACAGCGTTTTTGTTCCAAAACAGAAGTATTTAAATGGAATTAATTCAAATAGCAAAACAGGTCAAACATCCGTGATTAAAACTGATTTCTGATCATTATCCAGAAAGCTCTCTTTAATCTTGTGATTTATTTTTTTGGGGGGTGAAAATTGGGAACGTAGCTGTTACTTGCTTATATTTCTCTTGAGTTTTATACAGAACCCAACTTAAGACACAAGATTTTTGAATAAATAAATAATGGACCACATAGTACTGCCACTCTATATATTTTTTAAAACTTTATTAGAAACCAAGGACAAAAAGGCATTTTTGTTATGACACATTCAGTAATAAAAAAGAAAAAAAAATGTATTTTTATTTTTAAAAATGCATCATTACCACAAAGTTGCTATTTGTTGTAATTTCATTTTGGAACAAGAGATAATTGGGTCCAGCAAACCAGTCATAGTACCAAAAGATCTTTTTCAAGAAAAATCAATGTTCTTTCAAGTTTCTAGTCTGAATAAATCTTGCAGTATACAGTACATGAAGGCAATGAGACACCCTCATTTTTAAGCATTTGCAACTAGTAAATGTAGAGGTAAGAGCCCACTGCTGAATCATATCAGAAAGAAGTCCTAATTCTATTAACACTGTACTAAAAATTTTGCCCTTCAATTTCTAAGTGTTCTTGCCTGTTAAAAAGGCTTGTTTTTTCTTATCATAAGCAAGAGGTTATTCATTCATTCGTTCGTTCATTATTATTTTTTTAATTCATTAATCTTTTATGCCACCCAACTCCCCTACAGGGCAGGAGTGGGTTCCACTTACCTTCGCTACTGGTTCGCAATGGGGACGCATGCATGCGTACGCTTTGATCGTGCGTGGCGCTTCTGGGCATGCACAGAGCGTCCGTGATAATGTCCCACCGCTACTACCGGTTTGCAAGATCCGGTACGAACTGGTAGGAACTCACCACTGCTACAGGCTGACCCTATTCACGGGAACAAAAATATCAGGAGGAATCCAGTATCACCATTGCTGATTAACAAATCTTATTAAAAGGCACAGGATTAAATGAGTGCACTTTAATTCAGGAATGATGATGCCTTTTAATAAAATCTGCTAGCCAGAAAATGTGCTGCCATTTTCCTTCTACCTTTTTCTTTTCTTTTCTTTTGTTTTGTTTTGCTTGTCCTGCAGTATTCTTGGGAATTTCTCATGAAGTTCTCGGGTATGTTTGAAACCAGCTTTCTAAGTGAGCAAGAGTAATTGTTGAATTACTATTTTTTGAATTACTAATTGTTGAATTCAACTACTGTTGAAACTGTTTCTTATAATATGGCTTCCTATCATTCTATAGCCTTCCTGATTGCTCACCCTTCTCAAATCTGGGGGGGGGGAATCTCACAGGACGTCTCTCCTGATGTCCTTCCTTGGGGCTGAATGGAAGTGTGAGGCCAGCAGTGGGAATGAAATGATGTAGACCAGTGGCTCTCAGCTAGTGGTGAAATCCAATTTTTTTTACTACCGGTTCTGTGGGCATGGCTTGGTGGGCGTGGAAGGGGAAGGTTACTGCAAAATCCCCATTCCACTCGAGGGGAAGAATACTGCAAAATCCTCATTCCCATCCCACTCTCGGGCCAGCCAGAGGTGGTATTTGCCGGTTCTCCAAACTACTCAAAATTTCCGCTACCGGTTCTCCAGA
>JANHFK010004515.1:83333-94705 GCA_036250565.1 Sibynophis collaris
GGTCTCTGGTTGGTTGTCTTCTTCTTCTGGCACTGAGTCCTCTTCGCTATTGTACTCAGGTGCCAGTGGCACAGGATGATAGGTCCACACCTCAGTCGACTCTTGGTCGTCTGGATTCATGGCCCACTGCGCAGGACGCGGGCAAGCCACAACAGCATGGCAGGGGAAAGATATGCAAAATCTCCATTCCCACCCCACTCCAGGGGAAGGATACTGCAAAATCCCCATTCCCTCCACACTCCTGGGGGGAAGAATATTGCAAAATCTCCATTGCCAGCCCACTCTGGGGCCAGCCAGAGGTGGTATTTGCCGGTTCTCCGAACTGCTCAAAAGTTCCGCTACCAGTTTTCCAGAACCTGTCAGAACCTGCTGGATTTCACCCCTGATCTTTTCCTTCTTCTCTAAGACAACAAATTTCCCTTGTTCTCTTTTTATTGGTGTTCCATGTTTCTACAGTAAGCTTGCTTGGTTATATTTCAATTCACTGTTACGAGTCCTAGCCACACACAAAAAATAGAATAACTTCCATCTTTTTAATTCTTTAATTATTCTAATTTTTCAATTTCCAAGCTGTCACTAAGAAGGCATGCTTCCTGAGTCCCACAAAGTGGCACTTCTTAACTGACAGGATCTAAAGGTTGTCCACTATACTTTCCTCACTGAATGAGCCAATACATATAGAGACAGGTGGTCCCTCATGTGGCCATGCTCTATATCATGAAAGGCTTTATAGATGATTATTAGCATCTTGAATTGTGATGGCTTCTTAATGGGCTGGGGAATTCTGGGAGTTGAAGTCCATATGTCTTAAAGTTGCCACGGTGTTCTGACCTAGGCTTCCTTAGAAAGTATAAAGCATAATCTTAGTCCCAGCAAAACCTTTTTTTTATTTACACGGCTGTGAGTTATTGTCATTCACAGTCTACAAGGCTTCACAAACAGTCTTTCAGGGAAATGTTTATAAACACCCACCTTATCTTCCTTGGAATGCTGCCAGAAAACTAATTGCCAAACACATGGCAAGACCAAACTTGGCACAGAGTCAAACAGAACTTTTCAAAGCTTAAACCGACCAGATGAACTAATTGCTTCCTGCAAAAGCTCATGTCCCATTCACTCGTCTTTTATGTCTTATGGGCCAATCATCTCCAAGCCTTACTCCCAAGCCTTACTCCCCATTTTCGTAATTGTTCTTGTCTTCTGGCAGCTCTGCACATGCGCACACTGGGAACAGGCTCCTGCTGTTCTTCTGCCTCACTGATGTCAGACTCCAGAGGCTCCGGAGACTCCGGAGGCAGCACATAACTATCAGATGGCCTTGGCCCCCTGCCTCTGATGCCCCAGGACTGGCCCAAGTTCCTCCCCAACCTCCTCACTATCTGACTCTGCTGCCAGCTCTGCTGGCCGCTGGCCGCCCACAACACACGGTTGAGGTACACTGCCATATTGGAATGGTTTGCATTTTGACTATGGCTACTCAAAAAATATCATCATTAAATGAAGTTGCACTGAGGGCTCATGAAATTGGCCCTGAAATTATGGGAGAGCATTGATGTCTGTCAACAGCCAAGTTGTTCTCATATTCAATCTTGCACCTAATGTTCTCCTGTTGGTTTGGTTATGAATGGTGCCCTTAACACTTAAATAACCTTCAGACCAGAGAGAGAACTTTCAGAGCAAAAGGTATAGATGTTGCATGATGCCATGCTCCCTTGAGTGGGATTATATGTAATTTATATGATAATTATAATTTATTTACATAGACCCAGGTATGTAGGGCAGGAAATCCCTTTATTTTTGTGCAGTGTATATCCCATGTGGTGTTTTAAACTACAGTTCAATGTAACCAATATCTCTGATTAATTTTGTGAAAGACTTTTTAAAAATATGCAATATCTTATTCTATTGCTATGTTCTAATTCAGCAAAGAGGTAAGATATAAGCCTTTTGTTTTGTTAGCAATTTACCATTCAAAAGATCGCTATGTATGCTATACTACCCCCTTTTCTGGGTGTTTTAACTTTTCACTTAGTTCCTTTCAATAAACAACCCAAATGCAAAAATGTAGTTCTATACATGTCATCTCAGAAATTCCATTGAATTAATTAGCATAGAACTGCAGTGTTAATAATGACTTGGAAATAGGCCAATTTACACTGAATAATATTTCACTGATACATTCATATAACACTAGATTTTTAAACCCAGTCCTACTACATAAAAGGCAAGAATATTTAACACCTAAGTAATTTACTACCATTTTTGTTACAAATTAAATATGAAAGGGTAAAATAGCAGCATGGTTTCTTCCTTTAAAAAAAAGGTTATAATACAAGACTAAACTTTGAAAAAGCTCCTTCCAATTTCCTGGAATATTTGAAATATATGAAGATCCACGTAACCATGGCATTTTGATGACATCATGGTAACCATGACAACAAAAGTAGAATGGTGTCATTGGACACCCCCCCCCCCTTTCCAGCAATACTGCGGTTTCCAAGTAGAAGAGCATCCCATTTTCGTTGTATAAATAGCATTAAAAATGTAATTCATAACTTTAAATGAAAAAGATGGGATTTTTTAAAATAATAATGATCTATTGCTCCATTCCTGGAGCATCATAGAAGAATATGTGATGTGGGGATAATTGCTCTGCTCTCTGTCTTCCAAAGTTTATTCATTTAGAGAACAAAAAGAAAACATCATACAAATGAGGAAATCTCAAGTGAATAAAATTAAAATGTTGGATATATTATTAGCATTTAAAGCCAGGAAATAATTAAGGAGAAGTCAGTAAATAGCATAAAAATTACCCATAAGAATTAAATAATACAGTACTTTAGAAAGGGGATCAATCATTGAGTCCTTGAGGATATAGCAATTAGAAACATACACTATATCTAATATTTATATATCTACTATATACCAACAGCATAACTTCACATTGCAAAACTACACAAAGATTCCAAGGAAGGTTTCAGTTCCGTGAAGTTTTGACGAATACAGATACCTAAATCAGGCACAGATATATAAAGGAGCAAATCAGTATTTCATATGCTTTCCAAGCTCTTTACAGATATAATTGGGGTTGGGGATTGTGTTTTTGTAACAGACAATGTATTGTGTTGCACCTTTGCTTCCATATAAAGAGAATGCTGAAGGAGTTGAATGACGTAATGGCTTTTTTTGACACTGACATGAAGAATCAGCTTTAAATAAATGTTATTATTTTGTTAAACTCTGCCTTGCAAAAAATCTTCTGGAGTTTGGGCTTTGTTTATTTTCTCAGCTCTTAATTTTTTTTTAATGGGCCCTGCCTCAGCATTGTCATCTCTTTTGTTCATGGAATGACACAATTCTTTGCTGGTCCTTACTCAAACAGCATCTGGAATATAGGCTCAAAACTGATCCATATGCATTCTTGAGTCAAACATTACTTCTGCATTTTCCATGTGGTCTAAGTGCATGGGAAATGAGTGAATGGCCCACATTGATATCTGCTGTCTGAACATTTATTGTTTTTAGGAACAGGGATAGGAAAACTGCAAAAGCAAATTCATTTGTGTCATTCTTTTTCTCTGCAATCTGCCCTTCTTTATAGTCTTGTATTTCACTGTGCCAACCAGCTTCTGCTGCCACTGCCAGATAACCATCAAGAGTATTGTTACCCTGACATAGTTGAATCCTGACACTCATGATGAGGAAACAGAATTAATAAAAATAGTACAGTACCAATCTTCTTGTTGCTCCACTAAGCCCAGACCAGGGTTTCCACCCTTTAAATCAGGGTTTCCCAAACTTTGAGGTATACCTCTCTTGGGGAGGTGCAGACAGAGATGTGAAGAATCTTTTAGTTATACCATTACACACACACAAAACACAAATCATTTTTCCCAAAGTTGCATTGTTATATCATTTAGAATAGAGCTGGAACAGATCTTGGAGGTCTTCTACTATAATCCAACCCCCTGCTCAAGCAGGAGATGTTTTCTACTATAATCCAACTCCCTGCTCAAGCAGATGTTTTCATTGTTCATTTTTTGTTCATTTTGGTGTTTTTAAGGAAAGGAGTGTATATGTTTTATGTACACTGAGAGCAAATGCACCAAGACAAATTCCTTGTGTGTCCAATCACACCTGGCCAATAAAGAATTCTATTCTATTCTATATTAAGATTACACTAAACTAAAGGAAGATGCAATGGGAAAAAATTTAGAAACCCCTGCCCTGGACTAGTCATTCTTCTGAACCCTTCTGCCCTAAAAAGGTCATGTTCTGCCCCTAAGTCCTGCTTTGTCTTATACTACACTGAAACCAGGGCAAACCAAGCTTGGCAACCAGCCATGGCACCCCTACTCACATCTTATGAGGCAGTAAAGCACTTCCCCTCCTCTCCTCTTTTATCACATTCTTCAGGATTAAATTTAGCTGGGTACACCTACCCCAAAACAGGATCTTACAAGTTTTATAATTTTTCAAGTATTTTCTTTTTTTAGCTTGGGGTAGAGTAATTCCCGCTTTGGTTATAGACAGCTTAGTTCTTTGCTGGATAACTCAAGAGGTGATTTTGCTACCTCTTTTTTGCCTCTTTCATCTCTGCCTTAAAGAAGGTGCAGGATGAATACAGATAATCCTCATTTAGCAGCCACAATTGGAGCCAGCAACTGATTATTAACAGCATATGCTAAGTGAAACAGTGATTGTGCTTACTTGCTGTGAAGGTCGTAAATGTAGGAATTTGTTGCAAAATTTCTTTGCATTACTATCATAACTGTGAACTAAATGAGACAGTTACTAAATGGGGATTACCTGCATTTCACTGTGCTGCAGTAGATACTTAAAGGTATCTAATTTAAACTGGGGAGCATTATGAGCCTACCATTCCCATTTTCCCTTATTTTGCCACAAACTGAAGCAGCTGCAGGCAGTTCAATGTTCCTCATTATCTTTTGTCTAACTGAATCTCAGATCTTATGGAATAATTGAATTTATGGGCTGTAAGGGATTTTATAGGCCGTCTAATCCAACTCTCTGCTCATTGCAGGAATTCATTAAACCAAGAGGCCTCTCTCTATACACCAATCTTGAAGAGTTTTTTGGTTTACTGAAGTCTTTCAAGAAACCCTGTGATACCTAGAGAACTATTAAAGAAAGATGAGGGTGAATATGATCGATATTCAGTTAGTGCCCATATAAGCCTGTATTGTGGCAGTAAGAGTTGTGAATGTCCACAACCCTGTTCTCATTGAATCAGCAGAAAGTCACCTACTGTTTAGGGGCATTCTCCCTGTGGAGGAGAGATGGGCAGGATGTTATTCTGACAGCTGACTGCACAACTTCTGTTGAAGTGACTGAGGCAATGACTTACAGTGTTATCTGGGATTCATTTCAGCTGTGGGCTTGAACTGAGGTAAAATCTTCTCCTGTATGAGCTGTGTCATCTGTGGGCACGATCCAGACTATGCATGTACATGTTTGAAATTACATGATTAATGTTACTTTGAGAGAGAGAAATCAATGGCAGCTATTTTCCGGGTGGAAGTGCACACATCTTCCTGGAAAAAAAGTGTTTTGATCCAACCACATTAGATTACTTGTGCACATTCTTCAAGCCTCCCTACTTAGGGGAGATAGTTGAAATGATTATGGGATTCCAGTTGTAGAGTTACAGATAATCTAGAGGAAATAGATTATCTGGTTACAGGAACTGCATTGGTTGCACTAATGTTTGTTACAATGTGGGGAATTACAAATATTTCTTACTTCAACATGGGTATTACACAGAGGAGAATTACAAATAGTCACAAGAATCATGAACAGTAAAGGCAAATTTAACATAGTTAGTATCCTGAAATGTTTTCCAAACAGTTTGTTCCATTTGTTTGCTCACTATTAGTGCCTGACACAAATACATTTTGTAAAATTTTGCTTCTTTGAGTATGTGTATTGCTGCTTTGAACAAACATTGGGCATATTTTATTACTGCAAAAGCTGAGTTAATTTTCTTTTCTTTTTACGTTGAACAGTTCATATTACATGCTATTCAATTTACAATGGCCTTTGAATAACAAAATCTTCTTTCTTCTTGTCCAAATTTATCTTTCACTCACTGGGTTGAGTTCTATCTCAGAGAATGCCAATACTTACTAACAACATATATCATATGGAGAAAATCAATAGAATTGGTCTCACCAGAATTATCTGCCAAAGAGTCACTGTGTGACTCAGAGCAATGTCTACAACAGCACTGGTAGTAATATACAGTATATGCTGAAGATGACTCATCTTGCTACACTTATATGAATATAAAACTGGAAAACCGAGAAATTGGCCAAATGACTCCTAAATGTTCCACTTGTTTCTAACTGCTCCCACCTTTTATTTATATTCACAATTACAGTGTAATAATTCTTTCTTATTGCAACACGAGCAGGAATGGGCATTTCTCAGTATGTCCATATAATACCTTTGCTTCAGGAGTATGATGGAAGCCCCTTTTCTTCTTTTCATTTTGTTCCTATTTGGATTTTAAAAAAATCTCTGCCATGTCTGGTTTTTTTTGTTAGGTCATATGTTTTCTTCTTTAAAATGTTTTTAACAATTTGTAAGCTACCCAGAGTTGCTGGGAGTTGGCTAGCATATTATGCAAAATGTAAGCAATCCCAATTCCATCATTACAACTTCTATTTTTTTTCTTTTTTAAAAACCTCCTTCTGGTTACCAATCCTTGTATGTGTCTGTGATAGAAGATGTAAAGATTCAGAGCATACAATCCTTATAAATTTCAGAAGCTATTAGGTCATTTTCACAAACTGACTATTTAACACCAGTCGAAATATGTGGATTTTCCCCATCCAGTCTTTGAAAGATACTACTCCCCCCCCTTGATACGGGAAACGGTCTTTTAAGGGGGGGGCAAGTTAGTCCAAGGTCAAGTAGGCCACACTGGATACAAAGGCATACTTCAAACTAGACCACAATAAAGTAAGTACACAGTACTTAATAAGGTAGTTTAACAGTGTTGCAAACTGAAATAGATATAAAGATGTTTGCCTAATATATGTAAGGAACATATTATTAAAATAAACATCTACTTTAATACCAAATTATATGTATACCACCAATATACCAAAGAACAATATACAGCATGATGCATGAAAACAATCAGTTTAAATTAGTCCAAATGAGCTGGTATTAAAGGCTGGAAAAACCATTTTTAAGGAAATAAAATTGCTTTTGCTTAAACTTAAGGAAAGGAATAGTTTTAAAAAGCTTTTTAAAATATTAAACCTTAATAACCTTTATAAGTAAGAAAGTATTAAGCAATCTTTATCCAATAAATTAGAAAATTCTGCCATTAGATTTTATAAGAGGGTGGGGGTTATTTTTGCTGAAGGAGAACAGCTTTAAAAAAAAGATGTGAGTAACCAGAATATCAGAATAATATACCTGATAATATATCTACTAAAACACACAAAGCAATACAGACTTTCTGGCAACATGCAAACGTAACTACTGTACATCAAGCTTTAGCTAACAGAGGAACAAATAAATTAATGTTGAAGTACCATTGAAAAACAGGCCTTTAATGCCTGAAAGTATTAGTATTTAATATTTTTATTGAATATATGCATGGTACATGTGTTGAAAATGAAAAATAAACTTGAAAATGAGGTTTAAAAGCAGGTATTAAATGGAGAAAGAGGGACAAGCAATTAAGAAGTAAATATTAGAAGTGCAATCAGTGGAATAAGAAGCCCTTTTGTATAAAGTACAGCCTAATTTTTTTGGGGGGGGGACATCATGGCTCAGTGGTTAAGATACCAGGCTTCCTGGTACGAGACCCGAATGCCACATGACAGGATGAGCTCCCTTTCTTGCTCCAGCTCCTGCCAACCTAGCAGTTTGAAAGCATGCAGCTGTGAGTAGATAAATGGGGGAAGAGGAAGCTTTTTCAGTGGGAAGGTAAGAAGCACTCTGTGTGCCTTTGGTGTATAGCCATGCTGACCACATGACCATAGAAAGGGTCTTCAGAAAAAGCTGGTTCCCTTGGTAAGAAACAGAGATGAGTACTGCCCCCTAGAGTCGGATACAACTGGACATGTGAAACCTTTATCTACACCTGTGATGGCTAACCTATGGCACACGTGCCCAAAGTAGCACGTGGAGCCATGTAGCCTGGCATGTGTGGCATCGCCTTTTCCTCTTTCAGGTTTCTGGTGCGCATGCACGCACGACAATCAGGTGGCCTTTTTACATGTGGCAGTGCTGGAAACTAGAAAAGCTGGTCTTCCGTTTTCCTGTGTGAGCATGCATGCCGGCCAGCTGATCGTCATGCACATTTGCATGCATGCCAGAAACCTGGAAGAGTAGCTGGCTGAAACCAGAAGTTAATTTTCGGGCACGCGCATGCGCCCTGGGCAACTCCTCTTACGGGTTGCAGCCCAGACACACACGCACACGTCCATCACTAATCTATACCTTTACTGCCTGATTTGACACATTTTCCATATTTACTGTTGGACATAGCTAATAATATTTTTCTTTAAAAAATTACAAAAGCCAATTTCCAGAAAATTCTTTTTTAACACATACACCTCTACAAATTTAGGATTTTTGACTTTAAATGTATGATGAACTGATATAGAAGACATTAGAGATAATATAATATATGTATTTTAGCATGTGTTTGAAAATATCACATTTTATTTGGTACATTTTACGTTCCTCCCTCATTTTTATCTTCATTAATATAATCCTGTAGTGTAAAATTTAGGTTGAAAACCATTCATCCAAGGACACCTAGTGGTAGATTAGCACATTGCACAAACCCTTAATTTCTTTAACCATAGGTACAGTATTGACTAATCTGTATTTGTTGTGATTTACACAATACACTGATAAACAATGGTTTACAAATCACAATGGCAGAATTCACATATTAAAACTAAAACTCGCCAAACCATATTAATATATTGATTTGAAATATGAACCTTATTATGAGTTATTGTAATAAACGGGGAATTGGAATTTAGATCCTTCCCAATTTAAATCCAAGAATCTATTTTTTTGGCTTTAGGATTTCAGAAATTATAGTGCCCTATCTGGCATGCAGCAAGCTGGGAAGGTTGTTATCATTATATTTATCTAATTCTTAATATGATACTCTTTTGATTAAGTCACAAACTTTTCATTCATTAAGGTTAGCATTTCCCCCAAACTGGAGCCTGGGGAGGGTGAAAAACGGGCCCACTGGGCACACCTTGCCATCATGTACCAAAAGCGGAAGGAGGGGGGGGGTCTCATGCGCATGTGTGGGGGGCGTGGTGCATTGAATTATGGGTGTGGGCACGCTCGCGCGCAATGACCCCGCGCTCCCCCCGCTTTTGGCACCCGACGGCAAAAAGGTTAGCCATCACTGCCTTAGACTCTTGCAGGGAGAGATATGAATGAAGCCTCATCTCCCTGGAACAGTCTGACTTGGTAGTTAAATGACTTCATTCCAATTGGCAAACATGGTTTCTGGCAGAGATGAAATGCCTCTTAAGGCCTACTGAGGTGACGAGGTGAAGGAAGAAGTGCTTTTTAATGGATAACTCAGGAGAGGAATCTTCAAAGTGTAAGAAGAGCAATCTTTTCATTGTCTACTGAGTTTCTAATTTTTGTGATACTCATTTTGGAGAGTATCTCCTGAGGAGTTTGGGAAGACATGCCCCATCAGTGTTCTCACCACAAGCTCAAAAGCACAGTGAGTGTAAGGAAGAATGTAGACATACTGTATTTTTCGGAGTATAAGATGCACTTCCCCCCCTCTAAAAGTGGGTGGAAAGTTCTGTGCGTCTTATACAGCGAATGCTGCCGAAGCCCCACGAGTCCCCACCTTTTGGCTGATTTCGGCCTCTGTGCGTCATGTTTTCAGCCTCCGTGCATTGCATTTTTGGCCTCCACAAGCTCCATTTTAGACCTGTTCTAGACTGTGGGGATCGCCACAGCACATGACCGCCAATCACTGCCTCCGCACATCGTGTTTTTGGCCTCCGCGCCACGTTTTCCACCTCTGCACACCCTGTTTTTGGCCTCTGCACATCATGTTTTTGGTCAGTTCCAGGTAGTGAAGATCGGCGGTGATCCCCGCCACCTGGAACAGGCCAAAAATGTGATGCACAGAGATACGCTGGGGCAGCAATGGGTGTGGTGATCCCCGCAACCTGGAACAACTGATTGGAGATATTCCGGGAGACCGATCCAACTGCCAATCAGCTGCTCATGCTGAATCAGGTGTGATAACGTGCTGAAGCTGACCAGGCTGTTTGCTGCAAGGACGCTAACCAGATGAATACCGATGGATGCTGGTAGGCAGAGGCAGATTTTTTTTCTTGTTTTCCTCCCCAAAAACTAATGTGCGTCTTATATAAACTCTGAAAAATACGGTATATACCTACAGGACTAATGCAGATGTTCTTTAACACATTATTTCATTTCAAATATGGACAGATTTATCTCAAATCACACTCTGGAAGTAACAATCCCTCCTTGTTGACTGTCTTCAATAGCTCCTCTTCAATGGTACACTGCAGTTGGGAATGGAGTTTCAATTTAGTTGCCATAGTGATCATAGGCATGTTAAATAAGAAGTTAAGAATGAGGAAGAGGCAACTAAAGTCAAGACCATTGTTATTAGTAGCAGCTATTTGCCATTTTTATCATGCAGTCCTGTGCTAAATATGCTTTAATAAAATCCAAAGTGAGGAGAAACACAAGAAGTTAATTAATCAAGGTGGCCAACATGGCAGAAACTGTGAAAAACCTCATATGGTTGCTCTTTGCTCGTAACCAAGCTCTCTGATTAATTAAGGTCAATTTTAATATGAGATTAACGGTTTGTTGATTAATCACATCTATGCTTGTGGCACTAATTAAATTAAATTAAATCAGAATTTTGCCATTTATCTTAACAGAACATAGATTACATCTTCAGGGTTGAATATGTACTCTACTCTGCACAAGGAAAGAAGAGTAAAATGATGATCGTTTAGGATAAATTATTGTCACTATTCAAAAATACTGAAATATTAAATTTTACTTCAGGAATGCTAAAAGAATTTAATAACTGTTGAATGTTTTAACTAGGCTTCTGTAGATATGGTAGTTTAAACCAGCAAAGCCACTAACTGAATTTTTTTTTACATTTGTAGTAGGCTAGAAATATACATAATAAAAATGAACCGTGGTGTTCAATAAACTTCAGAAACTGTTTTATTGTGATTTAATATAATTACAACATTCCAGTACTTGGAATATTAGAATATTAGAATAACAGAGTTGGAAGGGACCTTGGAGGTCTTCTAGTCCAACCCCCTGCCTAGACAGGA
>JANHFK010004518.1:74821-87156 GCA_036250565.1 Sibynophis collaris
AAAAATTTCTCCACGGACCACCAAAATTTTCCTAGGGACCACCAGTGGTCCCCGGACCACTGGTTGGTGACCACTGGTCTAGGATCCACAAAGGACTGTAAGATGCAAAAAATACACATGTGCACTTAGATACCTTGAGGCCCTAAAATGGAGACAAGAAGGAATAATCATTTTTCTCTTGCTAGTGTTAGAAGTAAAGATTTGCTTGTTTATTACATTTATATGCCACTCATCTCACTGTGAAAGAGATTCTGGGCTGAGATGAACAGCTATGACTCCGCAGCAATGTTTGTTTGTTTTTTGAATTTTGCATTCAAATCTCCAGAGCCAGTTCGATGATGCCTATTGATTTGCTTCTATATTACTTTCTCTCTCAAAGAAGCTAAAAGTAGTTCATTAGAGAACAACAACAACAAAGTTTTAAAAAATAATTCATTTTCAAACAAAGCAATATAAATCAAGCAACCTAAAAGAAGGTCTAGTCCCAGAATTGCTTTAATTGCACAAATGCCTGGGTGGTCAGAATGAAATGTTATATCAAATTAACTATCTATTTTAAGACTATAGTGAAGCCATAATGTCTCTAAGAAAAACCAAACTGCCATAAAACTCTAATTTACAAGTTAGAGTCAATTGACTAGGAACCTCGTAATCCACTCACGTGAACTTGCAAAAAATGAATTTGAAAGGGACAAGGTCTCTCTCTTTTCTTTTTCTTGGTCTTTCACACATGTGCGTGCACACACACACACACACGGAAATTCCACACACCCTTGACAACAACAAAGTCTGGAAAATTTCAGAACCATGGCGAGAATATTTTAGGATGACTAAGTCATGGTTACAGTTGCTATGCAACTTTGTGGCCTGTCATAGAACTTTAATCATGAAAGATACCAGAGCACATTATAAACTGAGGACCTTGGTTTCATAGCTAAATCGAGCAGGAGAGAGAAGAAAGTTTAAGGTATCTGTGAGAATACTATCATATGTGAAATATGTTGGGCCTTCATTAAATTATTGCAGCGTAGAAGGTTACACACCATTTCCACTTCAGATTATTTCTCCTCCCTTTTCCCATCTCCCTTTTGCCTCAAGATTTGGACAGAATATCTTGGCTGCATTGTTCTCACTAAGAGATTGCTTCTTTGGAATTTTTTCTTCTAAAGGCATCCATCCATCCATCCATCCATCCATCCATCCATCCATCCATCCATCCATCCATCCATCCATCCATCTATCTGTCCCAAGCCTATTGATTCTTCTGGTCTGTTGCTCCTATACTTTGGTGTGTTGATGCTTCAACTATACAAATGGGATTCCCAGTCTGATAACTTGGAAAAAAATGCAGGGGAGGGAATAATAGAAAAGTGCATTTAAAAACTGAGGAGATAGATTTCCTATACATATAGGCTGAAATACATTTTTTTTTGCAGTTTTCCATTGTAATTTATTTTTTGTTTTAATTCTGAAATTGACTGGTTACCTCCTATCATCCACCTCAACTTGGCTGAGCTAGAGATTCCCAAAGTCTCTTTTTCTTTCCTCCCTTTTTATATTTTACCAGAGCCAGGGTGAGGTGAGGAATTTCCTTCAAACTTTTCTCCTGATTCCCCAGAAGCTGGTATGGAAAGGAAAAAAACAGCTTATAGTGAAGGTGTTGGGAGTGGCGGCAAGGAGACCAGATGGGAAAGTCACTTTTCTCCACAGAACTAGAGGACCTCAGGTTCAAGTCCAAGGATGCCTTTTCCTCTTATTATATAGTTTTAAAGCTACCTTAGTTAAAGAGACCTGGCTAAATAATGGTGTGGGACTGTCTCTTGATTCATGTTATTATCAGCATCTTAGCAACTCCTGAAATATAACTGATATTCTACAGCATTTTTCCAAAGCTTCAGTTTGGCTGTTGCTTTCTGCCTGCTTGTCTTTTTTTCTTGTAGCTTGAAGCCTTCATATAAGCCAGCCTCTAAATGCTTTAATATTGCTTGATGCTATAATGCTGTATTATTATTACTTCACAAAGCGCTTAAGTATGTTTAAACTTGGCTGACATACTAAAATACCCTGTCATCCAGGAATTCCCCTTGTTATTTAAAACAATTGCTTTTATTTATTACTAAATGGTCCCAAACAGGTTTCTCTAGAAAATACTTATCCCTCCATTACTTTTGCAATGTTCCCAGACTTTATGTCAACGCCTCTTCCTTCCGTAATGTATTTGCAGACAGACAGAAAGAAATCACCTTTTCTTCACTTTTGTGAATAATGATCTATTCCACGGGACATAACTTTTATCCAGGCTTGGTTTGTGAAGGAAGATACCACTTGAAGCTTATTACTCTTTTGTTACAATTTGAGTTTTTGTTTCTTTGCATTTTTACAAATATATAGACTGCACATGAGTCCCGGAAGGGAGAAGGGCGGTATACAAATTCAAATAAACATAAACATCAAATAAACAAACATAGTGGGAAAGTATTGGGAGAGGGGCTGTGGGATCACTCACATTTTGTTTGCTATTGTACCTTAAACTTAAAATTGCAGTGGTTTTTATTTATGTGCATATACTTTAAGACCACAATCCATTGCTAGGAGTTGGGGGAATAAATTGATTTTTTTCAGAAAGACATCTTCTGAATTTTGGGCTATTAACACCCTCAGACTAGCAATGATAAACTACAACAATAACTTTTGGAGAGTATAGGCTTATCATACATACGATAAGCCCCAGGAATACCTTCTAAGATATATTTGGGCAATAAAGGAAGAAATTGTGCCTATTTTCTTATTAGTTCAAGTGTTTTTCATACAACTCCTTGTTGTTGTTTTCAAGGAGTTCCTAAGGTCACACGCACTTTCTTATATAGTTCCTTAAATAGTTCCCAATAGCAAAATCTGCCTCCAATTTAACTAAAATCTTATTTTGCAAAAAGAGGCATTTAAATCATTCTCGGAATGCTTTAGACATTGTTTGTCAATTTCTTTGAGTAATGTTTTTTATTTTACTGTTGTGAAAGTGTAGCAAGTGCCAGCATTAATTTTTGATGCACAACTCTCCATTACTAGCATCCCGTAGAAGACATGATGTCACACATAACATAACATGAAGACATTGCACAAATGAAGACATTTGCCATTTACATAAAACTCATGAAAGTTAATTTATGTCATTTTCTTTTTTTCTTTTTTTTTTAAAAAAAAACAAGTTTTATTGGTTTTTCTTTAGGAAAGGGTAATGGAAAATTTTTCACAAAATATTTTTTCAAAAAGAGAGAAACTGAGTTACAAAGACAAAACACTCTGAGATCTAGTCATAAGGGTTTACAATAATCGGCAAGTAATACAATTCTTCATGTGAGCAATGAAAGAAATGCCTCTCTCTCAAATTGGCCCCTTGATCTTAGTTAAAGGCAAGTGTATGTGTGTCAGCAAAGATTTCTGAACACTGGATACATTACCATATGCACCCATCGGCTTTCATGTGTGAACACTATTCCTGGTAGGTCATGCAAAAGCATTGACAGTCTCAAGATCAGATAAAGAAAATAATGATAAAATAGCCTGTAGTTCTTTCGTGCTTCTGCATATACTGAAGGTGAAGAAATTTAATATGCCAAATTCTTTGGAAGGCTACTGCTGTACAGGTCATTCTTCTCAAAATGCCAAGAGCCATTAAATCCTAACATTATTTCAATTTCAAGCTCAGCATGGACACATTGTTTCAGGAGAAGTCATTAGTGTCTGTGCTCAGTATTAAGCTCTCAGTAGAGAGCTTGTCACTACACAAGAAGCAATGGATGGAAACTAATCTAAGAGAGAAGCAACCTGGAATTAAGGAGAAGCTTCCTAACAGTGAGGACAATTTACCAGTGGAACAGTTTGTCTCCAGAAATAGTGGGCGCTCCATCACTGGATTGTTTTTAAGAAGAGCCTAGACAGTCACTTATCTGAAATAGTATAGGTTTTCCTGCTTGAGCAGGGGGCTGGACTAGAAGACCTCCAAGGTCCATTCCAGCTTATTGTATTGTATTGTATTGTATTGTATTGTATTGTATTGTATTGTATTGTATTGTGTTGTGTTGGGTTGGGTTGTGTTGTGTTGTGTTGTGTTGTGTTGTGTTGTGTTGTGTTGTGTTGGGTTGGGCTGGGTTGGGTTGTATTCTGTTCCGTTCCATTCCATTCTCTATTCTCTTCCTATCCCTATCCCTATCCCTATTCCTTTCCGTTCCATTCCTTTTCTTTCCTTTCCATTCCTTTCCTTTCCATTCCTTTCCTTTCCATTCCATTCCATTCCATTTTACTCCATTCTCTCATCTGTAGGCTAAACTGAGAATTGAAAAGGGTCTTGACAGTAGGCAATGGCAAACGACTTCCACACTACAACCATGAAAGTGACATGGATGTGTCCATAAAGTCAAAATCATTTGGAAAGAGGCTTTACTTACTAAAACAGCAGCCTTAAGCCTCACTCTGTTGAATTTAGTATATGGCTACACAACATTGCTTGCACTGTTCCTATCCTTCTTATAAGTTTTCCCTTTCCTGCTGGTACTGAATTATGCTTTTTTTTTTCCTGATTAACCTGCCAAAAAAAAAAAAAACCCAGGGAAGTGGGTGGTTTTCTCTACAATGATTCTCTCATCTATCTCTAAAGGCCTGACCGCGGTATTACTGGTAATGCTGGTGGCCTGGACCATGTTAAGCACCCATAATGATTAACTCTTCCTCCCCATATTTCCCACTTGCTCACTGACCTCCTCCCTTCCTCCAATTCTTCTCATTTGCCACATTGATAAAAGGGGGAAAGATACGGATGCACAAATGATTGACTCAGGAAAAAGAAAGAGAGCTTGGTTAAACAAAGATCTTTAACCACTCTGCTGTTACAGCAGTGCTGGGAAATGGAAGCATAGAAATTATTAGACTGCACGATAAGCATTGGCAGAGCTGAAAGGATAGTCCTTCCTTGGCAAAATAGGCTATTAACTACTAAGATGAGTCTGCATTAAGCTAAACCAGTCTAGCTTAGACAATAGGAGTATTGGAGTGACATTACAAAAACGGGTCCTTTGAAAATAGGGCAGAAAAATTCATTTTAAGATCTTTTTGAAGATGAGTAGGGTAATAAAAGAAGGTTCACTTATGATCTCCAAAATCAGTTTACTGGTCTTTCCGGCAATCGGACAATTGAAAAGTGTATATAAAATTTTAATTAGGCTAGTTGCATTAAAATTAGAATTGGATTATATATTCTCCTTGATGCTAAAGTTTTCTTATCCCCAAATGCCCTGATCAAATATGGACGTTGCCAAAGCCTAATTCAAACCAATGAAATGCGTTCAAAATTCCTTTAACAAAGGGGTGTCAAATTCGATTGCATTAAGGACCGCATCAGGGTTGTGCTTGACCTAGGAGATAGGGATATAGTCAGGGTGGGCATGACCAGCTCGACATCACTTGTGGTGGCCCGGAGGGGGGCTGGGGGGGATCCTCCTGCAGCCCTCTGCCAGCCAAAAAGGAACCCGGAAGGGCCGCGGGTGGCTCTCCAGAGCTCTGTTTTCACTGGCAGAGGCACTGCAGGCTGGTCCTTTGCAGGGCGGCCCTGCGGGCCAGATCTAATCACCCCATGGGTCGGATCCGGCCCATGGGCCTTGAGTTTGACACACACTTTAACATAAGTACTCATTTCAAAACACTATGCTGTACCAACAGATTGTTTATTTCTGAAATTTAGAATTGTTTTTATACCACAGAAAAGGCACACCAGCTATCTTTGAAATTGATCAGAGATAGAACCAAATAGGATTGCCTAGAAGGCCTTTCAGTGTTGCAGGGCAGGGTTGCACAAAAGAGAAGATTTTGGGTTGCAATGTCATGACACACTTTTCACCTTGTATCTCTCATTGCATAATCACCAGGAGTGAAATCCAGCAGGTTCTGACAGGTTCTGGAGAACCGGTAGCAAACATTTTGAGTAGTTCAGAGAACCGGCAAATACCACCTCTGGCTGCCCCAGAGTGGAATGAGAATGGGGATTTTGCAGTATCCTTCCGCTGGAGTGGGGTGGGATTGCAGATTTTGCAGTATCCCTCCCCTGCCGCACCCACCAAGCCACACCACACCCACCAAGCCACGCTCACAGAACCGATAGTAAAAAAATTGGGATGTCACCGCTGATAGTCAGCCATGGAACTGTTTTGCAAAAGGGTTGAATTTGTACTTGTGAATTGTGAAAAGAAGAATAAGAATGAAGACGTATGGTAGATGACAAGCCCATGAATCAATAAAGCCTTACTAACAGATTAGTTTTTCTTGGTTTGTTGTTTGAAATAAATACAGTCACAGTGACCCCTGATAATAGCAGCATCCCTAAAAAGGAAAAAAGGGAGTGAAAATAGGAGCACATTGTTGAGGGGAAATATTGCTTAAAAATGGAGGAAGCAGACACAGAAATCTCTGCCTACTCACTTAGGGATTACTTCTTTATCTATACCTTGGATTCATTTTTGATTTAGTGCTAAAGGCTAATCTACACTTAGATGAGCCATGAGACCATTAGCCTGTCTTAGTGGGCAGATTTAGAATGGGTTTATTAAAAAGCATCTGTCATGCTACAAAGCTGTGGTGTAAATTAGCTCAGGCTTTGAGAAATTAGAGATGACTCAGAAAAAAAGCTTCCAATGGATCTGTGAGAGCCTGTCCAAAGCATGTTTTCTGCTACATACTTTGCATGATAATGCTTATCTTTCAGTTCTAATCCCACTGTCCCTGGGCATGCCGGCATGCTAAGGAATAATTGCATTAAGGCTTGTGTGGCTGACCATATAGTGTATGGTGCCAGTAACACAGCAATATCATGCAACTGAGAATGGCATCTTGAGCAAATGCAGGAATCGCTGGACGAATAGTCAGTAAAGAAGAACATTGAAGGAGCATATTACTAATCATAAATATTCCCGTTCTCCCCACTGGTCCTCTTTCCACAGTTCTTTCTGCATCACTATTGCCCCTCTGCCCTAGTTACACAATTAGAGCTATGGAAATAAAATGAATAGTCTTGGACGTAACCATCAGATTAGATCAGATCTTTCCCAGGAAGAATGCACCTCCAAGTCTCCCCAATTCACCACTTCCTTTCACCATCTCTTGTAGAAGAGGCCACTCTTCCTCCTAGACGTTTCTCAATAATCCCATAAAAAAACCACCTCTTTCCTCTCCTGAGCTCTTATTTCATTCATGTTGTTCTCCTAATCCTTGGCTTAGTGCCTTTGCGTTGTTTTTAGATTGTCCTCCAGAGTCCCAGCTTATCTAAACTGTATGCTTTTAACAATCAGCCCAGCTTCTTTTCTCATTTCCTGCAACTTCACATCTCTCTCCGTCTCTTAGTCAACCTCTTGCTACCCAAGTTCTTCCATCCCTTCAGATGTCTTGGCTATTCTTTCCCAGCAGCCTTCAGCTCTATTGCCAAGTCTTATGATTTATTCTTGCAGTTTTTATCAAAGCTGCAAAACCTGGGTCAGGTGATCCAGTGGGGGGGAAAAAAAAACTCAATTCCCTGGCAAAGGTAATGCTTTTCCACTTTAAAAAAAAAAGAAGTAGATTAACAACAGGAAACCAACCTCTTTATAAAAGACCTCAAAGACACTATTTTTCAAAGTCCTCAGTTTGAACTTCTCCTTTCCACAGGACACAGAAATCTTTAACAAGCCAAAAGGAGGATTTCAATTAAACACACTCACACCACACACACACACACACACACACACACAACTTAAAGGCAGAATGGATCATGTTTCCATCTACCCTTGTTCTTCCTTTCATGCTGCAAAGAAAAGGTCAGATTGCTCTCCAGAACTAAATCCTTCTTTGTAAAAGAGATGAACACACAGAGAACACAGCTCTGGGCAAAGCAGAGTTAAAGTAATAATCATTTAAAATAAGACAAGAGCTTTCCTATCTTTACTGAGCATAAGCAATAACTTCGGGCAGCAGAAACTGGAGACGTAGACCTCTTGGATGGACCTCTTGTACTTCTCGGCCTATCCTCCCCCCCCCCTTTTGGAAGACACAGCTCTGTAAACCATACATCATTGATTGCAGTTCTTAGCCTACATTTCTTGTATATTTGGGGAAGGCTGCTAACCCATCAGTCCTACGGAAATATAACCAGCATCTGATGAATAAATGCAGGTGTGGGGGATCACCTTGTCCACAAAAACATAGGCTTTGATAGGTTAGAATAGGCCACCGTGGCATGTAACTCAATTTGCCAAGCATAGATACTCTTAGTACCTTTTGTGTGTTTTGAAACTTTGAGCAAGTAACAAATGACGTAAGTTTCTCAAGTCATATTTCCAAGCACAGAAACAACCTATGTTCACATGAAATGTACGGGCTTGACACCAGACCCGTATGAGAGAATTAAATCTGGATAAATTCAAACACTGTCACCAAGTAAGAGAAATCAGAGAAGTCAGAAACAGAATCTCAGAGTAACTACAGGTGTCTCCAATGTTGTAATGCATCCATCTAACAGTATTTTTATACTCTAGGCCCCTCAATCTCACTAGCAGCTCAACAGACTAGCATGGCAGTTAATTCATACCATGTTGACATTTATTATTTAAACCATTAGATCTGAAATTAGGATGAGTGGATGCAATAGAAGATGAGCTGCGTCAACTTTTCACAGTTTCCTCGCCTCTCTCTAAGGTAAGGTGGTCCAGCCAAAATCCCCTCTTTTAATGTGGGAAAAAAATTACAATGTTGGCTCTTTTTTACCTAGTTAATTTAAAGAGGTATGTAGATAGAACAAATCTTCCATGTTCATACATTATCACTAAAGGTTCTGAAAAGTTGTTTGTATAGAGAGCAGCAGAAACCATCAACATTTCTACTGGGCTTTCAAGAATCCAGAGTGTTCACAGGTAAGCAAGCTAGGCATTGTGCAAAATCAACTTCCTATCCCTTTATAGTTTTAGGGTCAGAGTTGATGGTTAACCTATTGATTGCCTTTGGTTATGACCCATAAAACATCAGAGGCTGTTCCCCTAAAGGCCTCCCCTAAGGAACTGTACAACACACCTGTTGCTCTCATGCCCAACATAATATGCTTTATGAGAATATGTAATGGGGAATATTGAAAGGTGGGTTCTTCACGATCCCCTTCTGGTGAACCCAGAAGGGGCAATCTAAATATACATCAGTCATAATAGGTACATTAGTCTGCCTCCCTGCGGCCTGGAAAAGGAAGGGAAGTTAAGAGGAAATGACACATAAGGCACAACCATCTGTTCCTAGTGGGTAGTCACATGCTGAGGCTACCATGTCAGCTTCCTACCCTTGGAGCTCCATTTGTCAACTCAGCTCAGCATCCTTCGTGGGCAATCATTGCTTCACACCAGCTAACCCTGAACATTTACAGACAGTGCGTCCCAACACCTGTCTCCTTCTCAGCAACAGGCAGAGGGCCCATTCATCGTAGCACAGTCCCTTCCTAGGGATTTCAGTACAGGAGTGGCTGCCAACTCTTCCGTGCATTCAGCAGCTTGGGTTCACTGAGCTGTCAATCTGCTGCCTGCACTGCCAGCCACGGTGCTTGACTCTTTCAAGGATCTAAGGAAAAGCCACAAGCTGCAAGGCTAGTTCTCTCCAGATGGAGAGAGGCACTGAAGTGCAATGTGCCATTTGCTTGATTGATGCAGGCTGCTAGCCCAGGGGCTTCTCGGAACCTGTTCTAGAAAAATCATTGTTTATCATCATGGCTAGAGTCCTAAGGAAAGGATTTGCTTCAAGCAGCTTCCTTGGAAACAGAGTAATCATTTGGATAAACTAGCCATTGAAACTTTCAAGTCTGGATCTTGCTCTGTCCCCAGCCTATGTTCCAGACAGAGAACTTTTGATAAGCCGCTGATTGCCAGAAAGTAAAACCCAAAACAAGTTTACTACCACACTGTTAATGCTTTTTTAATTCAGAAACGGTGTCCTTACCTTTGAAAGTGAGCTGCACCCTTGGAGTAGCAAAGAGGTAATCCTTGGAGTATGAGGGCCACCAGCCCACAATGAGAAGGATGGCCCAGAGCAAAAAACCAACTAGGGGCATGGTGCAGAGAACTTGGGATCCAAAATCCAAGCAGATGTCTTAGCCACTCTAGCAGAGGAAAGAGAAAAGAAAAGACAAAAAATGTTAACTTCTCCAAGTTTATGGGAACTGAAGGAATAAAATGACCTACTAACCTGTCAGTTAAACCATTCAGAAGGTTATCCTCCAACTACACAGACCCTTGGAGTTAATCTCTGTTTTCTTATAAACAGTTTAAGGATGAGAAATTCAACTTTTGGAACAGGAAAGAAGATGCTATGGCAAAGAAACTGATGCTGTGTGGGATGGGTGTATGACAACTCAACACAACCAATGCACCATGGCCAACTCATTGCGGGACAACTTACTACAGGACAAGAGTTACCTTAATATTGAACAAATAGTGGAAATAGAATTATTAAAGAAAGGATGCCAAAGGAGGGACAAAATGAAATGTCAATGTCAAAAATTAAAATTATTTAAAAAAATATTTTAAATAATTAAGTTGAATTGTGAGTTGTCGCACAGTGGTGAGTTACCCTTGGTGAATTGACTGTGGTGAGTTGTCCCATTCCGGTGTCCACCAGTAGTTTAGAATTTGGTCTAGTGGTTAAGGCACCAGGCTACAAAATAAGAGACTAGGAATTCAAATCTTGCTTTGGCCATGAAGACCAGCTGGGTGACTTTGGGCCAGTCACTCTCTCAGACCAACCTAACCCATTTCATGGGATTGTTGTGGAGAAAATAGGAGGAGGAAGACTTGTTGGATATGTCCAATAAATAAATAAATAGAAATAGTATTAGAATTAGTATTACAATTTGCACAAGAGCATCTCGGTGCAAACGGTATCTGAGATAACCACCTCCCCAATAGTCTGCATTAATGCCATGATGACACCTGGCACTTTATATCTTTTGTAGGCTCTGAGAAAATACTGAACCAAAGTGATTTTTCCTTGTGGTGAATGTGATTCCATTCATGCTATATTTAAGAGTGGTTTTTTTAAAATTCTGTGGACACATTCCAAATCTAAAGGCCATATAAATGCTCATGTTTTTAGTAAAATCCCAAACCATCATCCTGACCGCCTGATTGACACATTGCATTAACCATGGTTTTCCAATTCTTTTGGTAATGAAGAAATCACAGTGGTGGGAATCACACAAGGCAGTAAGCAATCACTTTTTTGTGTGATGTATGAACCAGATTAGTATAATCTGGCCACATTGGGGAAAATGGTATATACTAGCAAGTCAAATACAAAGGATCTTGAATGTTAACTCCATTCTAGAGTGATATGGGTATTCTTTGGCATTAGACTGCCTAGTAATGAATGTACACACACGCACACGCACGCACACACATTTTGGACCATTTCCTAGATGAAGTGTAATCCTTTGCTGCCCTCTGGGTTTTCTGCTAAATCTCTTCATGTTAAGAAGGCCTCTAGACCAAATCCCTTTTAGCTTTCCATACGGTAAATATTCCTAAGTCCTCAAAAGAAATATGAATACAATACTTTTCAATGCTGATAAATCTGCCTCCTCCCTTAGATGAAAAGAGATCCAAGGGCTGAGCAAGTTGGTGTACATATTTCATTAAGATGGTTTTTTGTGTCCGGATACAAAGGCAAGCCCAAGGATGAATCCAGCCTGTGGCCATCGTCCTCAGTAACTTTGGAGCAAGTTGCTTCTGAAACACAAGCGTGGACTCTGAGTGTGCGTGTATGGGGGGGGACTTTTCACCCCAATGAGTGCAACTGGGGTCACTCTGTCTCTACTGCTAGAACATTAGAAGGGCTCCCTTTCACAGGAGGAATGAATCCCAGCCAGGCCATTGGAGCCCAACTGCAATTAACAAGCTCACATGCTGCTCTCATTTGGTAAAGTAAACAGGTTTTGATTGAGGGGCAGTAATCAACTTGTCTCCTTGCAGGAATGAAAAGAGTCCTTATAGTCCTATCTCATGGCGGCAGCAAGAGCCAGAGCCAGCAGCCCACCCACTAGGGGCTCTCGTGGGAGCAGCCCTTCCCCTCGGAGACAGAGGCGGAGTGGGGCTGCCTCATTCCTCCCCTCCATCGCCTACCTCCATCGCTCTCCAGCAGAGCACAGAAGAGCAGTGAACCAGGGGAAGGAACCCTTGCACCGTTACTGTCTCCACTTTCTACCAGGCAGGAGAAATCTGGACTTAATTATTTGAAAGGCCAAAAAAAAAAAGACCAAATGCGTGTTTTTTTTAAAAGGAGGAGGAAAA